>JAQZBX010071174.1:0-15287 GCA_029593785.1 Cabassous unicinctus | reverse complement strand
CACATTGCAACGGCAGAGTTGAATGGTTGCGTCAGAGACAGAATGGTCCAGAAAGCCTAAAATATTGACTGTTTGGCCCTTTACAGAAAAAGTTTACTGACACCTGGGCTAAAATATCGGGGCTGATCTAAATATATGAAATGGAAAAATCTCCATGATATATTATTAAGAGGAAAAAGCAAGGTGCAGCACAGGGTATAAGTTTCCATTTTTAGAAGTAGCAGAAAAGGAATTTATGTGTATATTTTTATTTTATATAGATGCTTACACACCCCTGTGTGTATATATGTGCTTTCATGCAATGGATAGCTGTAGAAAGATACAAAAGGATACCCGTGGTTGCCTGGAGGATGGGAATGGGAGACTCTTTATACTGTTTATCTTTGCATGCTTTTTGATTTCACACCACTTCTGGCACCTATTCAAACAAATAATTAAATATTTTAGTTTAAAAAGTATGTTGAGGCTGAAGAGTTGAGATAAGGAAAATGGAAGAAAGAATAGCTAGTGCCTTCTTTCCTTTAACTTTTTAAGGAAGGTGGAGCTACTATCTCCTTCACATGGGCCCCTTTGTTTGTTTGAATGGTGGAATGTTTAATAACAGACCCTTTCTAGGAGGAAACCTGTAAGAGAAACTCTGAATTGCCAGTTACATTTAAATGGAAACAAATTTTCAGTTGAGCCATAAAAGTAGAAAGGTTTGAGGTACAGTGGAAATATGAGTCTGAGCTTAGCCTTTCTTTGTCTCGGGCCAAGTGAGCCGTGCTCCCGGGCCAAGTGCCAGCCTGGGGAGGGGAGCAGGGCTCTTTCCCTGGATGCAGCCTCATCTGGAATGACAAAATGTTGGCACACAGCTGCTGGGAAAAATGGGAAAGCCCTCAGAACACCTGACAGATACTGTGAGGCTTCCCCACCCACGAACCTCCCCAGAGGTGTCATAGCCACTGTCTTCCGAGAATGGCTTAAAACTGTCTCCCCACAAAGCGCACAGCAATTGTAAAACGTTCAATTCTTCAACCCACCAAAAAGCCGCCTTTGACCTCAGAGATAAATGCAATTATCGGAGGAATAATTCTCTTCTTAACGAGTCTTCAAATTTTCCAAATTCCCCCCAAAGGATGCGACTCCTTTAGAGTTGTGGTTCTCAAGCCTGGCTGCACAGTAGGTCACCCGAGGGGCTTTTGAAAAATGCCAAGGCCAAGCCCTGCCCAGCTCAGTACAACAGGACTCTGGAGAGAGACCCTGAGCACCAGCTGTTATTTTCCAAACATTCCACAGGTGATTCTACAGGGTAGCCAGGGTTGAGAACCCCTGCTTTTAAAAGGCTGGAACAAAAGCTGGCATTGAAACAGACCAACCAGGGCTGAACGCCTGCTAGGCCCCTACGGGACAGCCTGAGCACAGTTAGTTACTTTCTCTCCCTGAGCCTCAGTTTCTCCATCTGTAACGATATCACCACCACCTCCCTCGCAGGTGGTCTTTGAGAACTGAGGGAGATGGCTTGTGTGAAGGAGCACCCACCTGAGTGAATGACCATGTCCCCTCTCTCCCACACACCAGGGGCTTGCTCCCCTACCACGCTTCTGGGGTCCAAGCCCAGCTCTGCTGCTACCAGCTGGGCAGCGTGCGGCCAGTCACCTGACTGTGCTGAACCGCAGCTTTCTCACCTGGAAGGTGAAGGTCATGACGCCCAACCTCCTGGCCCTGCTGTGAGGAACACATGGGGGACCTTGACGGGCTGTGGCCCTGCAGCGTGATTGCTCTATCGCGGCAGCGCTTGCTGGCATTTCTGACATCTTTACCCAGGTCTCTTCTCTAGAGGAGGCTGAGAGTCAGGGGTCATCAGACTTTCTATGAAGGATCACGTAGTAAATCTTTTCAGCTTTGTGGGCCATTCAGGCACTGTGGCAATGACTCCACTCTGCCCTTGTAGCTCAAAAGCAGCCACAGCACGGAAATTAATGGGCGTGGCTTTGTTCCAATAAAACTTTATTTACAAAACCAGGCAGCAGGCCCTATGCTCTGCCAGCCCTTGCTCGGAGTTGGTCTAGCCTTTCTCACTCGCTTCAGCGTTGCAAGCCAGGCAGGGATGAGGGCGGTTTTGTCCATCCAAGTAGCGTGTCTGTACAAAGGGAAGCAGCCCCGGGGTGAGGCAGGAGGCGCAGTGGGTAAAGGTGTGAGCCTTGAACCCGCACTGCCAGCAGCCAGGCCCCACTCTCTCACTTTTGTGCTCTTAACAGTTAGCCTCTCTGTGCCTCAGTTTCCTTTCTGGAAAAAGGGGTAAAAATACTACCTCCTGGATTAAATGAGTTAAATGGTGAGGCAGCCATTCTTTCCTCAACAATTCACCAGGTTTACCATGTTACAGGCACTGCCCTCACGGAGCTTACAGTCTCATGGCAGAGGGAAAAAAAACACCAAGCAGCAAACTGATAAACTACAGCAGGAGGTACGTCCACAGAAGACGCCTACAAGGAGCCGGGGGCAGTTAGGCTGGGGGCAGGTGCTATTCGGGAATGACTTTCAAGCTAAGGTATGAACTCAAGTGGAGCAAGGATTCAGCTCCATCAGGATCGTCCTGGCAGAGGGAGCAGCAGGTATAAGGCCCCGTGGCCAGTAGAGGACCTCGAGGCTGCCACGGGACAGAAGTGGGGCCGGTGGGGGAAGGCAGGGCCGGGTGGAAGGAGCGTGAATGTATTCAAGGAGCAGTGGGCAGCCTGTGCAGGGGAGGGTGAGGTCATCAGCCTCGGGTTTGAAGACACTAAGTAAACCTAATAAAAGTCATAATTCTAGTGACTTAGCTCTCTTATCCTAGAACTACCATGTGCATCAGGCTTCACCTTGGTTTTTCAGGCTGGGGAGACCTCAGACGTCTGGCTTACAGCCCTGGGGTCTTTCTGGAATTGTTTGCTTCCTTATTCAGTGTACAACTATGCCACAGAGTTATTCTTTCCACTGGCAGCCAGCAGTGCTGGAGGATGGGGTTTTGGGAGTGGATGGAAACCCAGAGACCCCTGCTGCCTGGGCTTCCCGGCACGCAGAAGGCGGCAGAATCAAAAGCTCAGCCAAACACTGCTTGAAAACTGCGATCGAGAGCACGAGAAGGTGACTCAGTCTTCTTAGAGAGTACAGGATTAGGTATGGACGTGAACCGGTTATAAGCAGTGCTAGTGGCTGATGAACAGATTAGATAAGCTCCAGACTGTTGAGTGTGGTTCAGACTGGCTCTGACTGGCTCTCGGTGGTTCAAACCAGGCAAAGCGAGTGCCAACTTGTGATCACAACAGGGAAGAAAGGAGCCGAGTGAACGCGCTGTGAGGCTTCTAGGTCGGGGCTTGGTAGCTCTTCTGCGGGGTGTTTTGACCTTTATTGTGGTTTTTATTAAATGAGTAACGCATGAGTAAATTCTGGTTGAAACATTTTAAACAATATGAGAATACAGAACAAAACGTGAGTATCACCCTCTGCCCGCATCCTCCTGGTCTCTGCAGTTAGATACGTGTTTATGCACCTGAACCCACCTTCTTTGTTTGGGGTTTAGACTTTCATGAAAACAAGCTCATATGCTGCCCCCTTTCTTGGCATCCCCACCAAGGCTTGATGCTGGCCTTCCTTTTAAGGTCTCAGGTTTGCATCTCCCTGATGACTGATGAGGATGAGCGTTTTGGATGTCTCATATTCCCTCTAGAACTCATTCCTTCATTCCATAAATCTTTAGTGAGCACCTGCTCTGTGCCACACACTCATCTAGGTGCTAGAGTTAGAGCAGCAAGCAAGACCAGCAAAGACGCATAAATAAATAGAATGCTCGATAGTGCAGGGGCAAAAAATTAAGCAGAGTAGGGAAGGTAAAAAGTTGGGGGTGGTCCAAGGAGGGCCTCATTGAGAAAGCTACAGATGAGGAGAGCCTGGAGGAGGTGATGGAGAAAACCGGACAGACAGCCTTCCTTTGGGGTGAAAGGCGCAAGGCAAGAGTGTACGGGGAATGGGCATCGCTGAGGCGCATCGAGGCTGGAGCAGAGGGAGCGTGAAGACGGCCGCAGGAGCTCAGGTAGGGCCTTGTGGATTATTGTGAGGACTTTGCTCCGAGAAAGGAGGGAAGATTGGAAGGTTTGGAACAGAGTGGCATGACCTGCCTTGCCTTCAGCTTGCCGGCATAGGGCGGACACAGCAGGAGCATTTGGGCAGCTGTGGGTGTAATTCCAGTCTGAGATGGTGGCTTGGACCAGGATGTCACCTCCCTGAGAGCAGGGGCTGCCTGCTTGGTGCCTCTTGTAGGCCCCGTGCTACTTGGTGCAGAGTATCTCGTCAACAAGTGTCAGTGGTAGGTTATTGAGAAATCTGTTGACTTTCCTTCTGTGATGTGTCCTCTGTGTCCTTCCCCTCATTGTCCGCTGGCTGTGAGCCTCTTATTGGCTTGTAGGAGCCCTTCGTACCCTAGGACATTTCAGTGCCTGCCTCCCCCCTCTATCCTTTGTTTCAGAGTCCCATCTCTCAGTCTTCTCTTTATCTATTTGTACATATGTGTTAGGTCTGTTCACTTCACACCAACTGGAAATGCCACCTTTATGGCAAGTTTTAAATTTCCATTCCTTATTTGTTCACTGCACCCATACTGTTTTAACTACTGTGACTTTTGCCCAATGGGACAAACCTGGGGGGGCTTTGAAAGGGGTTACTTTTTTATTCACAATCTAGTAAAAATAAGTAATATTATCTCCACTTCCCATGAGAGAAGCAAGTATAGATTATTACTCTGCTCTCAAGTTGAACCCCAGAGAGGTTTCATGGCTTTTTCACAGTCACACGGGTAGAATGCTGCAGAGCCAGGAGTCCAGCCCGGGGCTTTCTGACTCCAAGGCTTCTGTTCTGGCACAACATCCTGGCTCCCTCTCTAAGTTAGGCATTTCCAAGGTGCCAAAAGCACGGGGAGGACAAGGCCCAGTGTGGAGGAGATAACTGGCTGTGAAGAAATAGTGTGGGTGCCGGGAGACCACTTGGGAACCAGATGCAAGGGTCCCAGCAAGAGATGATGGTCACAGGGGAGATGGAGACAGTGGAAGTACGACGCATGCAGCTGGAGGGAGGTCTGAAAGGGAAAATGGGAAGATTAGAGATGGGCTGTGAGAAAGAGAAGACTCAAGGGTGCACCTACGTTTTCGGCTTGAACAGCGAGGTGGGTAATTATACCATTTAAACTAAAGTGGAGAAGACCACACGTTGGATCGGGAAAATCAGAATTTCCGTTTTGGCCATGTTCAAGGTAGGGACGCCGTTTAGACATCCAAGTGGAAATGCTGAATAATCTGCTGGATTTGTGACTCTGGCGCTCCAGAGGGAAGTCAGGCCTGGAAGGTAAATCTGGGAATCTTTAGCATTTAGATCTGTGTAAAGCCACTGGGTTGTATGCAATCATACCTTCAGAGCATAGGTAGATGGAACAAGGTAGAGGACCAAGCCCTGGGACGTGTCAAGATTTAGTGGATAAGAACGTCAAAAGGAAAACTGGAAGACGATGGAATAGCTGAAGCCAAGAGGAGGGGGTTTTCCTCCTTGTCAGATGCCGCCACGTGGTCAAGTAGGTGAGAGTAGAAAAACTGAACGTTGGATTTGACAACATGGAGGTCACTTGAGAAGAGTTTTTAAAGCTAAGTAGAGGTGAGTTGAAAAGGGATTGAGATGTGAAGAAGTAGACAACTCTCCTGCGTTTTACTGTGCAGGGAAACTGAGAAATCAAGTGATAGCCAGAGCAGACTGCAAGGCCCTGGGAGGGCCTTCAGCTGAGAAGTCTGAGGACACAGGACTCAGTTATGTGCTGATGGGAACGGTGCAGGAGCCAAGCCCTCGAGGAAGTCCTGAGAGAATGGTCCTGTGCCCGAGGGAGAGGTTGGCCTTAAACGAGTCCACTCAGGAACGCTTGAGACGCCCAGCCCTGGAACTGAGGCATTCACAGAGAGAAACCTTAATAGACGTCAGCAGAATGACGGAGAGTAGATGGGTAAAGTCTGGTCCCCCAAGCCCCTCTCCTGTAGTCCTGAGCCCCCAGACTCACCTAGAAGCGAGGTCCAAGGCCATTTAGCCTGGCACACCTTGGGTGACATCTCTGGGAAGCAGCATTTCTCTAAAGTTTGCACATCCTGGAGGCAGAGCTCAGGTCTTCAGACTCCTTCAATCACAGCTTTAACTAGAGAGCTGGGTCTCGGAGGGGAGTGGCCATGTCTGCCTGGTGTGGCTCCGGCCCAGGGCTCCAGCTCGCACAAGGACACCCTCCAGGCTGCGAAGGCAGCTCCTTGCAAATGGAATATTGACCAGCCCTCTGAACTCAGTTCATAAGTGAAATGAAAAGCAAATCTCTCCCAGTGGCCATTTTCACTAAGGGTTGAGACCATTGGATCAATCTGTCCCGCTTGCTGGGGATAGAACACCATGGTGATGCGCCCCAGAGGCTGATTACGAGGATCAGTCACCTTCAGGGCTCTAGGAGGGGCCGCTTACACAGAAATTGACTCACTGGGGGGTCCTGGCAGTAGCCAGCAGAGAGAGAGATGGAGCGTGAGCTTCTGAGATGAACCCCGAGCAGTTTCTCAGGAATGCTCACCACCTGGCCCTGCCTGTCCAGGACAGGGAGCTTACTGCCCCGGCTGAGTCCCTGCAAGAGAGGCGAGGAGGAGGCCTGCTGGGACGTCTGGGCTGTCTCTGGGCAGCCATCGGTCCCCAGGGCTGGTACTCCAGCTGCCTTCCAGCCGAGGCTCCAGGCCAGCTTCCAGTGGGAGCAAAGAGCCAGGTGCAAGCTGGGGAGTGTGCTGTCCCCAGAGAGCTCCTAATCTTTGTGACATAAGTCCCCGTAGACAGACCAGGAAGGCCAGCCTCGTGTGGATGGGGCGGGAAACATGCACGGCATTCCTCTGTGCTTCCCGCCTCTTGGTTTGTACCGGCTTCCCATCCCCATGGGGGACCGAGAAATGGCCCCCAGCAGGACAGGTCTGAAGAAGGGGATTCAGTTATGACCCGGGGACAGTGCCCCCAGAGAGGGAGTAGCCTTGCTGGCGGTGGCCATGCCAAGCCCAGAGGCAGGTGCAGGGAGGGAATGCGACTGAGCGCCCCTGTGGTGCTGTGCTGTCCCAGCATTGAGTAGTGCCCCTTTTCTTTGCCATGAAACCTGCCAGGACAGATCCTGCAGTCCCCTCTGCAGGTGAGCGTCCTGAGTCCCAGCGAGGATCAGTGGCCCCCAGAGTACCCCAGCTGGTAAATGACAGAGCCAGGGTGGTCCCAGGTGTTCTGCCCCCAGAGCCCCTGGGGAAGGGGGTGAGGGTCCCCCCACCCCTGCATACCCAGAAAGGATCAAAGGTACTCATTTATTCTAGAAAAGTAGGGCTTTTAAACTATTGCCTTTCTTTTGGTCAGGTTTTTTGATGTGTAGTTTATGTGCAGTCAAGTTCGCCCTTCTCGTTTTACAGCTCTCTGAGTCCTAACAGATGCACGGAGCTGTGTAAGCACCACCTCCAAATCCCCTCGGGCCCCTCTGGGCAACCACTGATCTGTTCTCTGGCCCCATAGTTTTGCCTTTTCTAGAATGTCATGTGAATGGAATCAGACGGGGTGTAGCCTTTTGAGTCTGGCTTCTTTCCCGGGGCACAATGCCTTTGCAATTCGTCACCCGTGTTGCCAAGAACCTACATTTTGAAGAAGAGAACATTTCTATAACCCAGTTGTTAGGGTGGCAAGTGGACCAGTGGTGATGCATAGGATAAAGCTACCCAAAATAAAGGACTTTAAAGAAAAATCTTAACTATTACATAGGAGATAGATGCACATATGGGAAACTACGGAAAGCATGAATGCCGATGAAGACAAAGGTGGTGAAACCTTGCCCCATGTTCCAGTCACAGCTCCCAGCGGGGTCGCCCTGGGCCTTGGTGACGCTCACGTCCCGTGATAAAGATGCCCTGGCCCTGAGAATCACAGCCCGAAAGTGGCCGGCCCCTTCACCCCTGACCAGAACAGGCTTCAAGGACCTCTAAACCCGCGGCTCTGAACAGCTGGTCTGGAGCCCGTCCCCAGAGTCTTCCCCCAGGGAGATGTTCACACCCCTAAAAGCATTTTGCTTAAAGAATTATCCTTTACCCGAGAGTCTGTCTTTAGCATTATTATTATTATTATGCTCCTATCAATGGCAGTGAATATAAGACAGTAATGGGATCTTGTTAATTTGTGTAATCTCCTTGTTTGGCAGATTTAGCATCCTACTATGGCGGTAATCTTATTAGCCTGTTGCCATTCAAAAGGCAAGTAGTCTCTCGCCACCAGCCGAGGGGGCTGCGCCTTGGGACTCGCGGTCTGCAGTGCCCTTGGCACCGCACAGATACGGGGGCATTTCTGGCACTGCATCTCACGTGACCCTCCTGCCCACTCCTCGTCCTCGGGCAGCTCCAGGCCACAGTCTTTCTCCCCTGGAGCCTCCACCCCGTGGCTCTTCCTGCCTGGGTGCTTCCTCCCCAAGGCACTCCCTGGGCCCCACACCTCCCTCCCGGAAGTCTCCCGGGACCCCTTCCCCTCCAGCCAGGGCTGGGCGGCGCTGGGCCTGGCTGCTGTCCATTCCTCTACTCCCCTCCCCAGACCTCTGGTCTGAGCAACTGGAAGGCAGAAGGGGCCTCTTACCTGCATTGCCGGAGCCCAGCACAGGGACTGGCCCCAGGAGGGCAAACGCTGCTGATCTCACCAGCCCTGGGCCTCCCGCCCACAGTGGCCGGCATTTCCCCTCCGCTGTTTGCTTGTCTTTAGGCCAGAAAGCCCAGCAAAGCCGCCACCAGGCTCCCCTGCGGTTCTCTGAGGGTCTGCCCTGCCCACTCTCAGAGCACACTGGAAGCGCTAATCTCCGGGCCCTCGGTGCCCAGCCTGTGCCTGGCGACATCGCGCATGTTTTTGGAGTGGTTACCCCCGTTCAGACATCGTTCTGAGCCCTTTATCCACATGAAGTTCAACCCACCTAGCTTTATTATATCCTGGAAACGGAGACACCACGAGGACAAGGAACTGGCCTAAGGAAACACCGCTAGTTAGTGACTTTACACGGCACTGGCTCTTGCGTCCTCCCAGCAGCCATGAGGTGTGTGTGATCATTATCCCCACCTGACAGATGAGGAAACTGAGGCTCAGACAGGAAGGCTTACGGCCTGTGGGCAGCAGGGCCAGGGCTGGATGCAGGCGGCCTGGCTCAGAGCCGAGCCCTGAGCCCGCTGCTCTGCAAGTGGCCAGCGTCCCGGCCCACACTGGCCTGTAACCCTCCTCCCGCTCGAGCAAGGCTCTGGCCTCTGCCCAGACCCCCCCGAGAGCCGGTTCCCGCCATGGCCCGTGACAGGCTCGAGTCATGACCACAGGGGCGGCACATCCTGGCCTTGCTTGTCGTTCCAAGGGACGGCAGCTGCGACAAGTTTGGGGATGCTGGCAGGACCCTAGATCCTGAAGAGTGGTGGAAGCGGGTGGGGGCGTTGGGGAGGGCTTCGGTCTTTTAAATGACACTAATATCCAGGGCAACTTGGGCACTTCCGGTATTCAGTCCCCCTTAGGAGTATGAGCAGAGATCTCCTGGCGTCTTCTACCCATCCTTGAAGGCGTGTTCGGGAATAAAGATGCTTTTCCATAAACGGGCCTTTGGAAGGAAGGGAGGGACGCGTTTGCTTTGGGGCCGCAGCCAAATGCCATTCTGCTTGGCGGAATCTGTGGCAAACGGGGCTCTACTTACTCCAGAATACTTAAGGGCGGCTCCTGCTTTGTTCAAGGTCACATGTTCCTCTTTCCTCCACGCTCAGAAGATGAAACAAGGCCTGTCTTCCAAAGGAGAAGGTAATAATTAAATGGGATTTGTCGCCTTACGATCTCATCAAGGTGTCGCGCAGAACTTGAAAGGTGGGCCATCCTCCCAGCACAGCAGCCGCGTCCGCGCGCAGGTGGTGCAGCCAGAGCATTACAAACGAAAGCTCTCCTCAAACACATGAAGGAGTTGGCTTTTTCCAGGAACCCCACAGGGACTCTCTGGAAAAGCAGCAATTTTTTTTGGCCGTGAATCATTCCGTAACTCACCTGGCTTGTGAGATGGGACCTCGAGAGCCCTGGCGGTGGGAGCCCGGCTCTGCCACTCACTCATTTGGGCCTCCAGGTCCCCAAGCCTCGGTGTGCTCTCCATGAAGTGGGCTCTGTCTTCCTGCGCAGGGTGCAGTGGGGCTCAGGCTCACGTCCAGAGAGCCCCTGGCGTGGAGCCGGACACTGAGGAGTTCTCGAGACCCCAGACGAGCATTCATCTTAGTGAGGGTCTTTACTCCCTTTGCACCAATGAGCTTTTATTGTAGAAACTTAAGTTCTCATTCGTATTTTCTAACTCATCTCTAATCATTTGCCAAGTCCCGTTGATTCTGCCTCCTCATCAAATTTCAACATGTGTGGTAGACAGAATAGAGACCCCTCCCCGGAGCCTGTGAACGTGTCGCCTTCCGTGGCAGAAGGGACTTTGCAGCTGTGATTAAGTGAAAGCTCTTGAGGTGGGGAGATTGTCCGGGATTATCTGCAGGGGCGGGGGGGGCGGCCATGTAATCCTGAGGGTCCTTGTAAGAGGGAGGCAGGAAGGCCACAGGCAGAGAGGGATGAGATCATGCTCTGCTGTGAGCCTTGAGGAGGAAAGCAGGGCCCACAGGCCCAGGAATGCAGGCAGCCTCGAGAAGCTGGAAAAGGCAAAGGATCGGATCCTCCTGCACAGCTTCCAGAAGGAACCCACCTTGTCAATACTTCAGCTTTAGCCCAGTAAGACCCATTCCAGCTCTGACCTCCAGAGCTGTAAAGTGATGACTGTGGGTTTTAAGCCACTAGGTATGTGGTAAGTCATTACAGCAGCCACAGGAAAACAAGACCACGTCCGTGCCCTGACCCTTTGCACTCACTAGTCCAGGCTTCTCTGAGTGCCCCTTGGGCCTGGAACAGTGGCCTCCTGCTGGCTTTCAACTCAGGCCCCTCCAGTCTACTCTGCACAGGTGGAAAAGACCACTAATGGTGGATCCTAGCCATAAGCTCCCTGCCAAGAGCCCCTGGCATGCCCTGAACTTCCCCTCAAATGTGCAAGGGCTTCTCCCATGTACTTCCCGCCTCTCACACCTCTTTCTGCCATCCTGAAGCTTGCTTCTCAGATGCACTGGCTGCATCTGTAACCATATCTTCATAGTGTCTCATCTTTAACCCTCCTCTGGAGGGTGAGTGCCACGGAACCTGGGAGGATTTCTGTTTTGTTCACTGTCATATCCCCAGTACCCAGAAAGGTGCTGGCCCATGTGGGAGCTCAAGGAATAGTCATGGGAGGGAGGAACAGCACTTCACAATTTTTCTCTGCCTGGTGGAATTATCCTTTACCAACTTTTTTTTTTTTAATGAAGCAAGTAAAAGAGTTTATCAAGAAACAAGAAAAAGGGAAAGTACGCACCCAAGACATGGGTGCAGGTGTGCTCCAGGCAAGAGATGCACAATGTGGGGCCCCGGGGAAAGCCTTTTTAAGGCATTTCCTCCTTCCCCTTCCCCACACCAAGGATAGGAGTCTCAGGGCCCTCACTAATAAGACAAAAGAGAGCACAGACAGGCTCTGATTAAAAGCCTAGACTCACCAGTCTTCATCAGGTGTCAGGGAGTATTACTTGCCTCCTGCACTCCTGGCTGGCTCACCAAAGATGTGGCTGGAGCTTGGGTCCTAGGTTCTTGGCTACATCACAAGAAAGAATTCAGAGACACGCCAGATTGAGGCAAGTAAAAGAGTTTATTAAGAAAAAAGAAAAAGGAAAAGTATACACCCAAGACATGGGTATGGACATGCTCCAGGCAGGCAATGCTACTGACTTTGTTTTAACCTTGTTCTAATCACTATGCTTTGGCCTCTTCACAGGCAGGTCAAGCACACCCATATCACAGTTTCTAGTGCAGGGGTTCTTTTGTTCCACGGACCCCTTTGCCAGTCAGGTGAAAACCATGGACCCCTTCTCAGAATGTAACAGCAGATAGTTTTATGACACTCAACTAGCGTTGGGTCTGACAACTACTGTAATTTCGAACTATGAATGAGCTAAGCGATTTTTCGAGATATGCAACAACTGTAATGTGATATGAAATGAATATTACTGTAATTTATTGCATATATTCATAAGTGAACAAAATGCTAAATTTAAGTTAGAGGTCAGAGAAAATAAAGATAATAAGTTGATTTTTTTTCAATTCAGGCTCATGGACCCCTGGTTAAGAACCCCTACTCTAGTGGCTCCATGCTGTCCTGCAGTGTAGATGTTTTGTCACGATATTAGTCATCCAAAGGTGTGCTGATGCAAAATACCAGAAATTGGTTGGTTTTTATAAAGGGTGTTTATTTGGGATAGAAGCTTTCAGTTACCAGGCCATAAAGCATAAGTTAACTTCTCTCACAAAGTCTATGGCCACGTGTTGGAACAAGACAGCTGCCGATGTCTGCCAGGGTTCAGGCTTCCTGGGTTCCTCTCTTCCCAGAGCTTGCGTCTCTCCAGGCTCAGCTGCACTCTTATCTCCACAAGGCCAGCTATCGACTATACGCGAACGGCTTTTCTTCCCAGGGCCTTTTCTCTTTCCTCACCACTAATCTCCTCTGTGTGCTTACTTCCCGGGGCTCCAGCTCAAGACTCCAGCATCAAACACTCCAAAGTCCCTTCTCTGCAGTGCAGTTTCTCTGTGAGTTCCCGCCCACCAAGGGGGAGGGGATGCAATGCCTGCTGACGTGGCCCAATCAAAGCCTCAATCATTATTTAATCAAGTAAAAGCAAAACCTCTGAATCCAATACACTCTAGTATGCCCAGAGGAAAAGACCAGTTTACAAACATAATCCAATATTACTTTTTGGAATTCATCAGTAATATCAAACTGCTACAGTCACCAACATTGGTAATTCCCTCTGTTGGTCTCTTAGGTTGTTCCCTCTTTGGGGCTGTGATGGACACCCCTTATCATCAGGCTCTGGCACACATCCTGAGTATTCTCTTAGGATACACTGCACAAGAAGTCCCTGTCCAAGCATCTTCTATGATTCTAAATGCAGTGTTCTCCAAAGCATTTTCTCTTCTTTGACTTTGAAATGTGCCTTTGTTAGAAGATGAGTGAAAAGGCAGGGAGGAAAGCTGTGGCTGGTACATTCTTTCAAACCCTGAAAATAGGGTCCAGAATTGGGGGCCCCACTAGCTGGATTGGGTACCGCGCCATGTATGGCTGGGCCCTTGTAGTACTTTTACAAGATGGAAACTTTATATAAAAAATATATATTTCTCCAAGCAGAGCTCACCAATCACAGCCAAGTAGCCACCATCCCCTCCAAGTGTGGCCGTGGCCACTGCTCCTTCCGCCAGCCCACCCAGCTCTTTCCCTGCCCCTAGAGCCCCTGACCTAATCAGATTCTCTCCTGCTCTGTCTTGCAGTGATGTTACTACCCCTCCTGGAGAGCCGCTGAGCAAGAACAGCCACCCTAAAGTGGCTTCCCGCTTCCCCAAGCTGTCCCGGGGCCACCCCAGGGAGACGCACAACGTGGAGCCCCAGAGCGGCGACCTATGACCCCGATGGAACCCCAGATGTGGGCACCATATGCTGCCTCCGACCCAGCCGCTGTGTCCGTCTGGCCGTGGCAGCAGGCCCGTTCCACCCTGGATGACAACCGTGTCCCCCAGTGACCCCAGGAGAGCACTCCTTCCTGCTGGCCACATGACACCCTGATTAAACTGGTCAGTCTCAAAGCCGCCCACGGTCCTGTCCTCAGAGCATGCTGGCTCCGCGCGGGGCTGGCTCAGACTCAAAGTCACTGCCCCACCAGGGTCCACTCCAGGCGGTGACTCACTCCCTGTCCTCCAGCTCAGGGGCAAGCAGAACGGGGTGCCCAGGTCAGGCCAGGAGCTCCCTGTTGAGCTGCACAACCTTGTGTTGTTTCACTTTGCCAGAAGGTTCCTCTTGACACTTTCCCATGTGGGGATTTGAATGACTGTTACCTTCTCTTTTTTTTTCTTTTTAACATAATTGCCTGCTAGACCTATGGACAGACAGGCCTTGGGGTTTTTGTTCTGTCCCTTTTACTTTCTACCAGTAGTCACTGGACACCCAACAGTATCATCACGACAGCCAGCAGCACCTGTAGTGGGTTCCCTCTTCCCAGGAGACCTTCCCTGTGGCCGCCTTATGAGGGAGCTATTGGTGACGATGTTTAACTGGGGTTCTTCAGGAAGGACCAGTCCCTGGAGGGAACCAGAGGACCAAACGCAGCTTGGCAGGCTTGGCAGAGGCTCAGGCATCGGCCCGGCCACCAGCAAGTCCTGGTGAGCGCCAGGGGCGAGGCCTCAGCTCTAGGACCCCCCACAGGAGGTTCAGGAGAATCTGACACAGCACGTGTCCCCTCTGAACACATCAAGATTGTCCCCTGAAGACATGGGGTCGCGAGGCGCTATGTGCCCCCTTTACAGGCCCCAGACACCTCCATCTCCATCCCTCCCGTCTCAGAGCGAGGTCTTGGAGTCCAGAGAGCCTGGCGGCCTGGGCAAGGGTGAGAGTGAGCAGCATGAAAGGCATCCCAGTCTCCCCTCCGATGCGCCAGGTCGCCAGGCCACGGCTCCCGTGTCAGCGGATGCCCTCACGGGACCAGACCCTCTGCCAGTTTGACACCGGACTCATGGGACTTGTCTCCCACCAGTCGAGAGCCACTCTCAGCTGCTGAGTACAGTTACGAAGAGCCTGCATTTTCAGGGAGAAATACTTAGAAGCTGAACAAGAGGTTTTAGAGTAGACCACACAGGAATCAGTTTGTTCCTCTTTGACCTGAGGAAGATCAAGACGCAGAGGAATCTGATGCTGTGAAACTGCGTGTAAGGTGGTTAGTGAGAGGCTAACCATGCACACTTCTTGAGGCTGTTTAAATTCATTGACTTAAAACTTGGTTGACAACCTAGGTGAGCGTTAAGCACTTTTCTAGCTAGAAGAAAACTCTGGAAAGTATCCCCTGGAAGGTTTATGCTGTGTATTCCCTTATTAGCCAGAAGAAAACTCATCCAGGGAAAAGCAATAAAGCTGGGATCATTTCCACATAGCCCTGCAGAGAAACAGGGGGAGGCCTGCCTGGCTTCTGAGGAACCTTCTGCCAGGTGAGGCAAGGCCAGGTGAGGCAGGAGGAGTCTGCTGCTCTCGGCTCAGGGGTCTTAGAGGACCCGAGAGACACCGTGTCCTAGAAAAGCAATATGGTATCTCCCCTCTGTGTTTGCCG
>JAQZBX010071173.1:0-15284 GCA_029593785.1 Cabassous unicinctus | reverse complement strand
TGAAACAAGAAGGTAGAGCATTGCCTCGTTCAACCTGAGCTAAGAACATGTACTGGGGGCAACTTAAACTTTTTACCATTCAGCACAAGTCTACAAATGATCGCAGAAGTGACAGAGTCTTGATTTGGGGATTAGAAAAAAATTTTAGTGGGTAGGTGCATTCAGAATCTGTGAGTAATGAGGATCAACTGTATGTGGAATTAAATGCTATCTCAACACATTGGGTCCACCCATCCCAGAGATCCAACCCAAGTTGAATCAGAAATTACAATTCTGTTCAATTCAGCCAGCTGCTTTTGCCTGAAGACAGGGCCATTTTCTGCTGAAACAAGTCTTCTACACTTGAGTTTAGAGTTTATTTTGGTTTAATTTTGCCACTCTCTGCAGACTCAGCCTTGACTTCCCTTTCTCTTGGAAAAGGTGCTCAGAGGGTGCAATGTGGGGTGGGTGGGAGGGGAGGGAAAAGGCAAGGCAAGCAGGCAGGGGAGTCAGAGTGTGACGTGGGTCCTAAAGCTGAAATACTCTCATCCAGAGCTGGGGTTAACTTATAAATTCAAGAACAGGTCCCTGCTGAGTTTTCCTTATCAGCCACCTTAAAAGCTAATTATTGCTGAATAGGTTTCTGAGGTTGGAAAATTTTCAAAGAATTTTTGAATACATTTCTACACTTCTCTTCTCTCAACAATAGGATCTATCAAACAGCCAGGAGAAGGCTCTGTTTAAAAGCACCGACAGGAGATCAGAGGAATGTATTTGATTGCCAAAGTGACTAATTTATTTTTACATGGTATTAATGATGCTACAATAACCAATATCTATAGCCTGGTTTTGACAGTTTATCGCAAGGGTTCCTATTGTTTAAAAAAAGAAAAAAAGAGTAAGGAAGAAAGAAAAAGACTGTTTTATTTTGCTATATTTCCATTTGTTAACAAAACTCCCCATAAGCAAAACCAGAGGTCATTAGCAAATAACCAAAACATGCCTGTCTCCAGAAGAATACAACTCCCTTCATCATTTAAAACACAGCTCTGCCGAAAACCCAAATCATGACAAATCCTTAACATGAAATATTCAGTGCAGACTTGAAACCACCTGACTTTACTTTGGGTTTGTGCTCCTTAAAATTACCTAGAAAATACCATAATCTTCTCTTTGCGCAGCTGGATGTGGGCCAGGGCCCTGGCTCCAGAGGCAAAGGGCAAAAACTAAAAATCATGTCTGAACAGACAGCTCCACCCTCTCTCCCAAGTCCGCCTGGCCTAGTGACAAAAAGTGAGGTCTAAGGCTCATTCATCCAGGGCCTGGGTTTTGGGCCAAAAGTCAAGACTTTTATACGACAAACAAAAATGAAATCCAAAATGTTATCATCCTGTCTTAAGAAGTTAAATGGGTGTAAATGAACGTACTGCATAAGATGAATAGCTCACATTTGCAACTTAATAGGGCACCAATAGCATTGTATTAAAATATAGCTTCTTGCTTCTGAGAAGGATTTTAGTTGAGATTTCAATTCCACAGTGAGTTTTTTTGATAATTTGGGGTGTGTGTGTGTGTGTGAGTGAGAGAGAGAGAGAGAGAGAGAGAGAGAGAGAGAGAGAGAGAGAGAGAGAGATACAAAGGCAGTGAGCAAGAGAGGAAGAGGGGAAGAGAGAGGTTTTAAGCCCTTCAAGAGCAAAGGGAGGACAGGAGGGTACAGAGGCTCCTCTGTGGGAGTGGGCTTGGCACAGGTGCCTCCAGACTGTGGGTAAGCCTCCAAATGCCCTTCACTCGCCTTGGTCGAAAGCTGCAGTTATTAAGGACTCACTCTCCCATCGCCCACCCACTCTGACACCCCCGCTCTCCCTCACACTTGAGATGGGCGAGAGCCAGGAGAGAATGTCAAGTAATTTTTACCTCCTGCCGAGCTAGTGACAGGCTCAGTACAAACAGCTACATTGAGAAAGTACCTCCATCCCCACAGATCCCACCGCCAGCTCTCTCAAGACAGCCCAGGCTATGAATACCAGCATCTGATCCCATTGGGGCAGATCAGTGCTGAAATTGCAGGACCAGGCATTCTAAATGTGTTTTTCCCTCGTCCCCTAATCAAAACCCTCTGCTCCAGCCAGTCGGCTGCATTCACAAGCTCCTCAACGCACTGTATCAGCTCGGGCCTCCAGCCTTTGTTCATGCTGTTTTTTACTTTTGGAGAATGCAGTACTCTCTCTCCTTCTCACAAACTGTCCAAATCCTTTGAACTAAATCGAGTCCTGCCTAACTCCACAATCTCCTCTCTAATTCCTACTGAATGCACAGACATGTCTCTGGCCACAATGCCTTGGTGATAGTTTTCTGACTTCTTTTCAGGTGCCCGGTCATGGACTGTCTTGGAGTCTGCCTCATGCCGTTATACTTAAATATACTCTTCGTTCATTCGTGAAGTGCTGTTTAGTTTTCCATGTAGAGCAAAGTTTTTCTAAACAATCCTGGAGGATTGTGGGTTTAATTCTCCCAGGTGGGTGATCTATGAGTTCCCTAGGAGAAATATTAATTTCATGTTTTCCTTTAAGCGAGAGTCTAAGAAATTATGTAAGCTTGCCCTGGATCCCCTGGATGCTACTGCCTTATCACCACCTGTATCAGAGAAGGGGTCTGCAGGTGTGTTTATGGTTGCATTCGTGGCAGATGAGAGGAAAAAAAAATCAGCGTGTCTTAGTTTGTCAGAGCTGCTATGACAAATACCACACAATGGGTTAGCTTAAACAATGGAAATTTATTTTCTCATGGTTTTGAGGCCAGAAGAAGTCCAAAACTAGGTATCAGCAAGGCTGGCTTTCCCCCCGAAGTATGCTGTACCCCAAGTATTCCCTGTAGTATGTGGTGCTGGTTGCAGGCAATTCTTGGGGTTCCTTGGTTTTCCCGTCACATGGCGATGTCCTCTCCTCTCTTTTCTGTGACTCCCAAGTTTTCTTTTTAAGGCCTCCAGGAATCTGGATTACGGCCCACCATCATTCAGTTGGGTCACCCCTTAACTAAAAGTAGCATCTTCAAGAGATCCCATTTTCACAGGACTGTGAATTAAGATTAAGAACATGCTTTTTTCTAGGTCACATAAGCTACCACATGGAGGAACACTTTGTGCCAAGTGGGTCGTTCTTGGCAAAGGTTTTTCAGCAGAGGATAGGAGAGGCTGTGGCAGAATGGAGCCGTTACTCACACAAGGTCATGTGCACAGCTGAACTGAAAAGAACCTGTACCTCCAAAGTCAGCATGACAGACACTGCAAAGAGCACTTTTGTTTCAGTAAAACATCACCTTAAGTTGATGTGGTAATTTTAAATGCTTTTGGTTTGGGGTAAATTCAATTTGTAAATCTGGGAATGGGGCTGTAAAATTATTCAGTAGTTATAAGCTCTAGCTTATATATTTTTTAAAACTCTCAGTGGCTCCTTGTTACCCTTTAGAACAGAATCCAAATTCCTTCTGAGGTCTAAAATGGCCATGCATTATTTGGCCCATCTTTTACCAGTTGATTTTCTATTTTTGCTGTAAACATGGAGGCCTTTGGCTTGTTCTTCAAACAAGCCAAACCCAGCTCACTCCTTCTTCACAAACTTTTACACTTGTTTTCTCTGCCTACCATGCACACTTCCCCCCAGTGTAACAGGGCTAACTCCTTTTCATTAGTCATGTGCACTCAAGTGGCCCCTCCTCAGAAAGGCCCACCCTGGTCACCCCTCTAATATGTCTCTCCCCAAACCCATTTCACACTTTACCCCTAACTCTACTTCATTTTCTTCATCACTATCTGAAATTACATTATGTATATATTTCTTAGCATTTCCGCTTTTTTATTCCTGATCAGAATGAACACTCTCTGAAGTCAGGGACCCTGGTGCCTGGAACACAGTAAGCGCTCAATAACTATTTGTGTATTGAATTAATAAGTATAAGGGGTATATACCTTGTTCTCTGTTTATACATATTGAAAATATATCATAATGAAAATAACTTAAGGTGATGCTAGAAATTCACAAGAATTTTTGGGTTGAAGAAGGTTCATTTGTTACTCAAGTTTGAGTAGTAGGAACCTGTTGGCAGCAGGGACCCTGTCTCATTTTAGGAAAAAAGGTGATGAATGGAGAATGGTGTAGTCAGAAATATCATTAAAGCATGGACAGAGCTGTCTTTCCAAGTCTGTGGGACATAGTTGTGTTTCAGTCACTGGGGTGCTTGAATGAGGGTTGAAATATTTGCAAAAAATATAAAAACTCAGAATTTATTAATTATCCAATCAATAATCAACAATATAAGCTGCTAGTGGCTTAATTTAAATTATATGCAATTGGTCAATAAGCCAACCAGCCGATATTATATATTAACCATTTAATACTCCGCATGAAAGCTGTGAGGAATACAGAACAGCTGTGGAATATGGGTCATTGACTTCAAGAAGCTTACAGTTAGTGGAAAAGAGGGAGACAATTAACAAATAAATACAGTAAAAGATATTTACATTATATTTAATATCTGAATTTTTAAAAGAATAATTTTATGACTATGGAGTGCTACATTATTAAAGCAGATAAAATCTAGTAAGTCATTTGAGCATCGGAGCCCTCTACTAAAAGTTAAATAAGAATAGGTGGACAGTTCAAAATATTATAACTCATTTTTAACACACTGATTTCTTATTGACTCAATTATAATAAAGAAAAAGCAGTAAAACATGGGATTAGAAGAATATCTAAATTACTCCTCTGTAGGCATCAGATTCCTTTTCTGTAAAATTAGGGATTTAGATAAGGGGACCTGCAAGGTACTTGTCAGGCCAAATTTCTATGACTTAAGCTAGATTTTCTTGTTGACCTTCTATTGCTTCCTACACATGGACTTAGGTTCTATAAAGGACATTGTCATGGCTTGAGGCTCCATGGACCTTATGGAGGATGTTCTTAGAGTTAATCTATTCCTGTGGGTGTCGACCCCGTTGTAGGGGGGACCTTTTGATTAGGTTACTTCAGTTAAGGCGTGGCCCAGAGTGGGTCTTAATCCTCTTACTAGAGACCTTTATAAATGGGATGAATACGGCAAGGAAAAAAGAGAAAATCACTGAAGCCAGAAGCTGAAAGTGTCAAAACCTGAAAGAGAAGCGAGAGACCAGCAGATACCACCATGGAACTTGCCATGTGACAGAGGAGTTCAGGATCATTGGCAGCCAGGCTTTGGGGAGAAAGCATCACCTTGATGATGCCTTGATTTAGACATTTTCACACTGTCAGAACTGTAAGTTTGTAAACTAATAAATTCTGATTGTAATTGCCAACTCATTTCTGGTATATTGCATTTTGGCAGCCTAGCAGACTAGAACAGATTTAAACACTGTGTAGGAAAAAGAAGTAGCATATTTTTTAGTTACTATTCAGGTGATGCTGGCATTGTATAGCCTTCAAGAAAAGCCCCTTTCATGGAAAGTTATAAGCTTTCAGAGCTGTGTCGTGTCTCTTTCTTTGGACACTTAATTCTCTCCTTCCTTCCCTCCTTTCCTTTCTCCCTTCCTTCTTTCACTTTCTTTCTCCTTCTCTCTCTTTCTCTTATTTCTTCCTACCTATCCCCCGTGTATCTATCTATGAGTCAATATCATGCTGTCTTAATTATAATAGTTTAATAACATTAGAAGTGCATATCTCCCCAACTTGGAGTTGTTTTTCAAAAGAGTCTTAGATACTTTTTGCTTGTTGCATTTCCTTGGACATAATCATCTTCTGAAATCCCACAAATACACCTGATGTGATTTTGATTGAGATTGCACTGAATATGTAAGATAGCTTTGGGGGGAAATGACATATTTAAAATAGTGATTCATCCATTCCATGAACATGGCATATATCACCACTTATTTAGGTCTTCTTTAATCTCCCTCAAAAGGGTTTGATAATATTTTCTATAAAAATCTGAACATTTTTTGTGAGATTTATTCCTAGTCATTTCTTATTTTTTATATCATTGTAAACTTCTAAAATTTTCAAACTCTTTCTTGTTGGTATGTAGAAATATGATTGCTTTTTGAATATTGACTTTGTATCTAGTTATTTGGCTAAAATATCTTATTAATTAAAAACAATTATCTGTGTTTATTTTTCTGCATACACAATTATATAATCTGGGAATAATGTCAGGTAGCTTTCTTTCTTCCTTTCTTTCTTTTTAATTTCTATTCTTATTTTACTCTGCTGGTTAGGATCTCTATTACAATATAAGTGGTGAAGTTTGTCATTCTTTTTTTTTTTAATTTTTTTTAAAATTTTTGAGGTACCAGGGACGGGGATTGAACCCAGGACCTCGTATGTGGGAAGCCAACGCTCAACCACTGAGTTATACTGACTTCTCTGAGTTGGTTTTGTCATTTGTTTGTTTGTTTTTTTTTTTTTTCAGAGGTACCAGGGAATGAACCTGGGACTGGTATATGGGAAGCAGACGCTCAACCACAGAGCTACATCTGATCCCCAATGAGAGTTGGTTTTGTTTTTTTGTTTTTTTGTTTTCCCATTTGTTTGCTTTTAGGAGGTACTGGCAAATGAACCCCGGACCTTGTACATTGGAAGCAGGGGTTCAACCACTTGAGCTTCATCCACTCCCTAGAGAGAGGTCATTCTTGTCTTATGATTACAAAGGGAAACCTCCAAAGTTTCATCATTAAGGATGATGATTGCTGTAAGATTTTTATAGATAAAACTTATTAGACTGATAATTTCTTCCATTACTAGTTTGATATTTATTTCTGGATTGATTGCATTGTGGTCAGAGAACATCTCCGTATCATTTAAATATATTTAAATTTTCTGAAACTTGTGACCAACATATGGCCAATTTTTATAAAGATTTCTTATGTTTAAAATGAATGTATATTCTGCAGTTTGTTGGCTTTGTGGATATGTATAATATATATCATTTCTATACACATATGATCTATATTTTATATGTATACAAATGATATGTATATTACATATGTATGTTCTCTCTAGATACATTTAAGTTCATTAATCATGTTTGAATAATTTTTATCCTTACTTTTTTTGCTTATTACTGGAAATGCAAATTGAAAGTTTGTATTTAAAGGTTGTGGGACTAATAATTAGACATTTGTCCAAAGGGGTGGAGAACTATGAAGTGCAGATTGGGGTGTCTGAAATGACCAGGAAGGCAAGTGTGCAGTTGTCAGAGTTTCCAGGGTTTTGTTCCAAGAAATAATGTTTTCTCGATATGATTGGGTAAAAATGGGTTCCAGGTTCAGGTAAGTCTGTGGATTTATGCTTACCTATATCCAGCCCATTCTTGAAGAGCAAGGTATTGATGCTCAGTAGCAAACAAACACTATTAAAGGTCTGTGCTAAAGTGACTTATTAACTTTAACTGTTACCTTTTTAAAAAAGTCATGGAACTCCTACTCTGGCCTTTTAAAAATGCTTGTTAAGATTCCACATACTACAAACACTCTTAAATGTTGTAGTATGAGGAAACAGCATAATGAAAGTTACGTTTGAGGAAGACTGTTTCTAAGTGGATTGTGTAACAAGAATGAGCATGGGGAGAGACAAACATCAGAGAATTTGGTAATGATTTTGTCACTAATTAATAAAGAAGACATAGACATTCTCTGTATGGAACTGTTTTCCCAATTCATAGACATTTTAGGGGGTAGGGAAAGGCATTCTTAAAGAAGATTATGACCATTCTAATTTATTATAGACCTAGATTAATGCAAAATACATCAAGAGAAGAAACAGGAACATGCATACAACTTCATTTTGATGATCCGTGGATTGCTATATTAAGGAAATAGTTTTAGTAGCAAAAGAATAGTAAAACTTAGCCCATTCACTGACCTTTGCTGAAGGAGGGCAATTCAAAGTGTGAAAAACCAAACCTGTCAGACATAAATTAAATTCCATAGGTGGCTGAGAAGCCAAGAGTTTCAAGCACAACCATCCTGGATTGGTGACCCATTGCACCTCTTAATGAGCTGGCAGAGAGGTAAAGGGGAACTTAGCATTTAAAAGCAAAGTTTTCAATCATTAAGAAAGGACCTAAGTGAGAAGGAAACTGACAACTTGTAAGACACCTCTTCTTACTTGTGACTTGGGCTTAGTTCAAGCCAATGAACCAGGGTAAAGGAGAGAAAGCCATTTCACCCTACTGCCAATTCCACAACATTCCTCTCCAGAAACTTCCACAGGCTGGTAAACTTCCAGTAGTAAACACTGAGGTCTGGTTCCTCAGAATTTATGGGAGGGCCGGTTACTCCACTTTGGAAGGAAAAAGGAGAGTTTTCAAAGATTCATTATATTTAATTTGCTACCACAAAATTCCTATTTACCCTTTATAAAGTACCAGGGGAATGAAAACAATCTCCCAATTTTTGTTGTCTGAAGTTGATAACGGAGTAATTTGTTCCAATGGGCAGAGTTTACTCATTCTATTTCGGGTGTAATTTGGCAAACTCACATGCATTTGACTCAGTAGACAGATGAACAAAGCAATATCCTACTTTTAAAAAAGCATGTGTAAATATGTTCAAAATAGTCAAATAAGCTAAAGAAACATACTATATGGAAATTGCAAAAATAATTGGTATTTGAAAGAAAACCCTTTCATGTGTTTTCCTTAGATCTAAGGCACATGAAATTTCCTCAGTCTTCTTGTTTTGCCATATTTAAAATCCTTTTCTTAGAAGTCAGGAGATGGGGTGGGGGGCAGGTGTGAAAAGACTAAAGGAGATTTGGATGAGGATTAGAAGTTTGTTGGAACTAAGAGGGATAAAGAAAGGAATATACATTTGACTCAAAATTTTTTAAAAAATTAAACATTGATAAAAAGAAAAGTTTCACTGAAGATACAATATAGGAGCAAGTACACATAAAGCTAGCAGAAGTTCAGATGGGACAATTCTGCAGGGAAGATCAAATGATCCACTCAAGGTGAGGTCATGTAGCAGTATACTTACAGAAATATACTTAAAATAATGTGATATCAATGACACAATGCCAGGCACATGTAAGTATTTAGTTAAAGGCAGTTTGTATTGTTATTGCACTTATTATTACAAGCTTTATCATCATGATTGGGCTTTGCCTGAAAATTTAGGTGCAGGTGTGAGTTGGGAAGGTAAGTCTCATGAAGGGGTTGCAAAAGTAAACATTTGGCCAATCAAGTTGCTACTAGTGAATGTGGTGGAATTGTCAGAGTATGCATTAATAATCCCATCACCTAGAGTTGAGATAGGTGGGATCCATGAGATGTACCCAGAGGTCAATGTGGAACATGAAGACTGCTAGTAACCCACAAAAGCAGTCATCAGATAAGGAGCATTATGCTAACACTGTGGTGAGGCACCACTTTATCATGAGCTATTTATAGCCCTTGTCATCTTCAGGAGAAAGTCTAAACAACATCACATCACATCGCATCACAAATAACCTTGTGTGATCTGGTCCCGTTTTGCCCCCAGAACCAAAGTTTCATTATTCTCCCCTAGTCACCTTGTACCAGCTCCTCCAGCTCAACTAAACCACTTTATCATCCAGTTATCAACAACAACAGCCACAACAACAATGTATAATAGTAATAACAGCAACCTTTAAAGTACTTACTGTGTGCCTGGCACTGTTCTAAGAACTTTGCATATATTAACTCACTTAATTTTCACAACAATCCTGTGAGACACATAGTCTTTTAATCCCCACTTTATTGATGAGGAAACTGAGGCATAGAGAGGGTAAGTAGCTTTTCCAAAGTTAAACAGCTAGAGTGTCAATAGTCTCATGCTTCTGTGTTTTTGCATGCTCTATTCCTTCTGCTTGGATGCCCTTCCTTTTCTCCCTTTATCTGGCTAACTCCACCTTCAAACCTCAGCTTCGCCATCACTTACTTTTTCCATTGCCTTTTTTCTGCCTCAGTCTGAGTTAGGAATTTCTCTTATCAACTATAACTTAGAGAATAGCTGAGCCCTTTCTTCTAAAGGGCACCATGTTCCATAAGAGACAGACTTCCCCAGGGGTATCTCTAGAAAGAGCATTCGTGCATATAACTGGGCTACAACTCACCAAGAGGTGATTGTCCAGGAGCACATACGCCTCAGCCAGGCCTGTGGGGAATATCTTCCCTCACTCAGTCAGACAAGTACCCACCCTCTTGACTGAAGAGGGTACCTAAGGACTCACACTTTGGCTGCCTAGCTCTTCCGACCATTCTCAAAAATGAATTGGAATCCCACACATCTACTTTGTAAGGAAAATATTTAAAAGGACACATTATCACTGGATGGTTGACTTGGATCTTTTTTTCCAAAATTATAGTTTCTTAAAGAGTTCCTTTAAAAAAAAAAAAAAAAAAAAGATGTCCTAATAGGATTTTAAAGCATAACCTCAGCTTTCTAATGATTATATTTCTAAATTATGGCTATAAATTTTACTGCACAAAACCACTGTTAACTAAATACTTGATATATTTTATGTCTTCAACGTACAGCTTTAAAAAACCCAGGGTTATTTGTTCATGCATTAATTCAATAATTTATTAAATATCTACCAGGTGTCAGATACTGGAGATAGAGACAAAAAAGACACAGGCTTACATTCAAGGAACTTACAGCCTTACAGGGAAAGGGTGGCAATCTTACTATGGTCACATACTAGATGTGATTTAGTGGGCAAGGAAAATTTTTTTTTTTTTTAATTTTTTAAATTTTATTAATTTATTTTTTTTACCGGGAAGTCCCGGGGATCGAACCCAGGTCCCTCCATATGGGAGACAGATGCCCAACCGTTTGAGCCACATCCGTCCCCAAAAAATTCTTTTTATTTTTGATATTACACCCATATTTAACACATATTACAACACATGATCATGTTTATGAAGACATATATTTTAAAAGTAATAATAATGTTTTTCTTTAGAAAAAAAATTTTCCCATCTCTTTTATTCATAACAAATTCACATTATTCTTTTGTCATAGCTAAGATGGAAAAAAAATCAGCCAAAATAGTCATCTTATGTTTTAACCCTAGCAAAGGATGTACAATTGAAAGAGGTAACATTTATATATTGATTTGATAGTGGTTGCTTGAAGATTATCTTTCTAATTTGTGCAAAGTCATCACTCACCCTTCAGTCACTTAGAAAATTTCATTTGCAGAATCACTGTTTTGTTAAAAGATAAGAGAGCTGAGGTATGTGTTAACTGCTAGGACAGATTATACAATGCCAAGATGCATTTGAAGGAAGTCAGGGATTTTCATCAATCAAATGTGTATACTGAAAGGTTCTTGGATGGTAGCTCCTCGGGTGCTGTCCAAAAACCACATGGAATGCCCACACACGGGTTAAGTAAGGTCATATACCTGACCAGTCACTCTGAGGCTATACAACTTAAAGGGATTCAATTTTAGGGACAAAATATTTAGCACAGAAAGGATTTGGAAGATATTATCAAAACAAAAGAAACATAAGCCTTTGGAAATCTAGAAGAAGGGACTGACCTGGTAAATACAAGTATAGTATCAAGAACCTAAATCCTTGAGAATCTGTACCAAGACCAAAATAAATATTAACCCAATATTTAATTAGAATTTACTGAAACTTTTCAAACTGGATGCAATGATAAAAAGTCCAAAGATGCATAACTTGTCTAGCCACTAAACTAAACTGCAGTATAAGAAAAAAAAATTATCCTAAACCTCAGCAAACAGAGAAGTTGAGTGGAATAATGAATGTTTTAATGCAGCCAAGAGTTTATACTTTCTTTTTAAGCACCAATGCCAACATTTCTTGATGGATGGGAAATCTGAGGCACTAAGAGACAGCAAAAGGTACGAGTCGGTACTCAACAGAATTCACTCAGGCAAAGCATTTTTTGTATTGTAAAAGGGTCATCAAGAATGGACTTTCGAGCACAGAGCTTTATACTGTACTCTAAAAGCAGTCACACTGATGCATTTAAAGAAGGGAGTCCCAAGGGACCAATCAACATTTATTAAATCAACAAAAACATCAAAGGAAATGAAAATGGCAAAACGGCCCCTGGAACAGGCAAGAAGGAGGTCAGGGCAAGTTGTGAAGGAGCAAGTTTAGTGGCAATCACGGTGGTAAAGACAGATTGTAGGGGTGGAAACTGAAGTTTGGGGAAAAGAAGCAGAAGGTAAACAGGATGGGAGAGAGGCAGCAAGGTCAAGGCTGGGTGTTTTGTTCTCAATAAATTAGAGTGAAAGGGGAGTTGGGCAGATTGAGAAATAGAGACGGATGATGCCAATTGTGAGAATTCACATGGGATGGCCTCCCATGGGCAGCCTCCATGTGGCTAGGCAGAGGCCCTACACTCTACATTTTGCATGACCCCCTCCTCAAGTAGGACACATCTGATTGTTTCCTCTACTCTACACTTAAAATCTCTCAGATAGTGCTATGGGAAACAATTATAACAATACTACTTTTTTTTTTTTTTTAACACAAAGTTATATTTTAACACTTTAGCCACTGAGGCCAGGGTCATATAGTTTACTTCTTTCGTAATTTTTACTTCCCTTATTATAGTACCTTGCATGAAGTTAAAAATATGTTGCTAATGAAGGTAATAAACAAAACTCCTCTCACCATTAAAAATGGTTGCAATGATATCCTTTAAAAAACAAACACAAGTATGTCCTTAATTACACTGTCTTAAGTTTCAGACAAGAAACTTACCTCTGTTGCTAATGTGAGATGATTTATTTTTTTTCTTATGTCAACTTAGCTAATGAAACCAAAAAGAATCATTTTAATATTTCAAGACTCTATAACACTATTAGGTAAAATAATTTTTCACCTGTAATCAATGTGGCTATTTTGTGTTCATGAACTAAAACACCTTTTTTGAAGACTGTTTAAAATCCCAGCCCCTCCTCCCAATATGCAGTGTTATGTTCTTCCTATAATTTTTGCAAATTCAAAAATTAAACTCCCCCATTCTTCATGGAAAATTTACATAAAAGCCTCAAGTTAATAGGAATGCTAATTTTTCAAATCATAAAGAGAATTGATAATGATTACATTCTCTTCAAATACACTTTTTTTATTTAACTACAATATTTCTAAAATCCTGTATATGGAAAATTTGATTTTTTAGTCTTGATCTTAAAAGTCACAGTTTCTCTCTTTCTTAAAGTATGTAAAATGCTATTTTCTCTCTGGCAATCATGCTACTTATGCAAAGTCAACTTATATGGACTTGACTACAGGCTTCAAGATTAGATTCATTTCCCTCAGTGTGCTAACTCCAGCAAAAAGTTCTCCCCTGGAATACAGATTTTCTTTCTTAATATTTTGTCTTTGTGCTAGAAATGGGAAACATTGGTCAGTACAGTGGACAAAATGCACACCTGGGTTGCCAAACTTTCACGTTGTTTCGTTTGTCTTTAAAATTATTTTGGTTATCTGTTTGAACTCTCACTATTCCTAGAAACAAAGCATTGTCTTAAAGCTTCATTTTTCTTTGATTTCTGACTAGATTAAAGACTGTTTCTAAGCATCAAATTTTAGTGGCATCAGGATCACCTGGAAGATTTGTTGAAACAGATTGTTGGATCTCACTTCCAGGGAGTTTTTTTTTTTGTAACATATATATAACATTAAATTAGCCATTTTACCATTTTTAAGTATAGAATTCGGTGGCATTGAGTACATTTACAATGTGCTACTATCACTATCATCCATTACAAAACCGTTTTCATCACTCATAATAGAAACTCTGTGTCCATTAAGCAAAATCTCTCAATTCCTGTCCCCTCAACCCCCACCTGAGCCCCTGGTAACATCTAACCTACTTTCTGTCTTGATGAATTTGCTTGTTCTAGATATTTCCTATCAGTAAAATCATATAATATTTACCCTTTGTGTCTGGCTTATTTCACTCAATATAATATCTTCAAGGTTCATCCATGCACTAGCATGCATTAGAACTTCATTCCTTTTTATGGCTGAATAATATTGTATGGATATACCATATTTTGTCTATCCATTCATCTTTCAATGGACACTTGGGTTGTTTCCACCTCTTGGCTATTGTAAATAAGGCTACTATGGACACTGTTGCACATGTATGTGTTTCAGTACCCATTTTCACTTCTTTGGGGTCTATAACTAAGAATGGAATTGCTAGGTCATCTGGTAATTCTATATTCAACTTTTTGAAGAACCTCAAGACTTTTGATGCAGAAGGTCTAGGGAGAATTTGTGTTTCTAACAAGCCCTAGGTAATGCTGATGCTGCTGATCAGGTGACCACAATTTGAGAATCTGGATTTAGAAGAAATGTAAAGAAGTGGCACATTGCCCACACCTGAATTTGTTGGCCTGCTTTATAAGTTGAAGACAGGTTGTGGAGAGCTTTAATGGTCAGCATCAGGAGATATCTGACAGCTTAAGGCAATCTTACATGGTTCCTGACACTCTTTATCATTTTGTAAAACCTAAGTGAGACATCATCTATGAAATGCATCTTTGATGGTTAGCACCAGCTGGTCCAAGCTCCACTGCAGCCCAGACATCCTTTGGAGTTAGGGCCCTGTCCCATCCCATGCAGCATCAGGGCTACACCGCCTTCCTTTCCCTACTACATCCCAGTTTCCATAACTTTAGCATACGGGCATGCCTCTGACTTCCCAGAGAACTTTGAGACCTTTGTTCATGTCCTGCTCCTCTTATATTTCCATTTAACTAACCTACCCAGAAGTCTTTTCTCCAGCCTTTGCAGTGTCCTGCCCCTTCTCCCTACCCCCTGCCCCAGGCAACTCAACCACACATGTATCTGCTACGATCTTTCTCCTTAGTTTTAGAATTGCACACTATTGATCTATCCCTTCCACTGGCTCCTTCCCCTCAGTCCAGAAATACATTCAAGTCTCTCAAGAAGTATAAAAATCAAATCATTCCTTGACCTGGTTTTCCCTGCTAGCCACTGCTTTATCTCCTTGTAGTCACAGCAAAATATCTTTAAATAGTAGTTCACATTTTCTGGGTCCACTTTCTTCCCTCTTCACTCTCAAACACCATCTATCTGTCCCCATTGCTCTACTGAAATTGCTTTCACTAAGTTCAATGATACCCTCTTCCTGCCTTTTCAGTTTGTATATTGACAACTCTGGCATTTATTACTGTAAAGTATGTCCTCCAATGAATTCTCATCCCTTGGCACCTTAAACTTGAATGGCTTTGAGTTCTATCTTTCTCTTCTTCAGATCATATTCTATTCAGAGTTTTCTCTGTTGGAATAAA
>JAQZBX010071172.1:0-15283 GCA_029593785.1 Cabassous unicinctus | reverse complement strand
CCACCCCCGGGGCGGTTCCCTTGGCAATCGGGCGGTCGGGGGACGAAGGGAGGGGGGTTGCGGCCCACCGGGCTCAGGCGTCCCCGAGCACAGCGAGCCAAAGGAAGGGGTCTGCATCTTAAGCCGCAGACGAGAGTGGGGAGACGGACACTTCCCGGTTACCAGCGGACGATGAGTAACGATTACGGAGACTACCACACGCTCCGGAGACGAGGCTGGGCTACCAAGTCTAACTTTATTAGGCGGGCTCTGATATTTATAAAGAGCGGGAGGGGTGGAGAGAAACAGGGGAAGGGTAAGGCATACTGGGCGGGTTCTGATTGGTTGGGATGGGTTTATGTCCATATAAGGTATATGCTAGAAAGGGGGCGGTGCCGAGCTGCGGTGGCCATCTTGAAGCACACGGCAAGGCGAGATTGCTACAGATGTCGGCAGCCAGCTGATTGGCTGCGGTAGCTGCAAAGGCGTCCACTCCTGACTGGTTGCGGCATTCAGTGCCAAAACGGTGTCCACGCCTCGGTTTTCTCAGGCAGCGCGCTTAGAGCTTCTGTACTGCCCTCGCCCCCCGCCCCACACCTCCTCCCACAAGAAAACGTTTCTCTGAGAAGGGGCCTGTGATGATTTGAAGCTGAACGGACCCCAGAAAATTATGTTCTTAAAGTTGATCCATTCCTGTGGGTGTGGACCTGTGGTAGGTGGGACCTTTCGATTAGGTTACCTCCATAAGGCTTGGTCCAGGGTGGGTCTTAATCCTCTTACTGGAGTCCTTTATAAAAGGTTGTAATTCAGAGAGCAGAGAGAAAGCCACAGAAGCAGAGAGAAAGTTACAGAAGCCAGAAACTGAAAGCAATGAAACCCAGAAGAGAAGAAAAAGACCAGCAGATGCCGCCATATACCTCGCCAGGATTGCTGATGCCCAGTTTTTGGGGAGAATGCATTGCCTGATGATGCCTTGACTCAGACATTTCACATTTCAACTGTAAGTTTGTAAGCTAAGAAATCCCCATTGTAAAAGCCAACCCATTTCTGTATATTGCTTTTGGCAGCCCAGCAGTCTAAAACAGGGTCCATAAGCTTCACCAAACTGCCAAAGTGGCCCATGGCACAAATGAGATGAAGAAGCCCTAGACTGGGAGATCTCTGTGTCCCTCTGGCTACAAATGAGTCTCGGCCACCAGCTATTGTGGTCACCCTGAACAAGTCCATTTAGCCTTTGATTTCTTCAGTTTTCTTTTCTGTAAAATGGGAATAATATTTGCCTTTCTAGCTCAGAGCTGATAAGAGAATCAAGGTAAGCTCACACAGATGCAGAGCTTATGCATATTAAATATCACAAGGTCAGCTTCTAAAATGTTAGGCGAATGCTAAGTCATTATTTAACTTTAGACCTATTTCCCAGAGATGCTGATATTTTTCTATCATTTCCAGAAAAGTGTCCTGCTACAGTCAAAGCTTTTCTACTGCCAGATTGGGATCAAACTTCTGTAAAATTCAATAATAAAAAGGAAAATACATCTTAAATGCACTTGGATGGAACTACCTAAGAACACAGGGAGATAAAAATGAACCAATGGATCATGTAGCTCCAGTTAACTTAGGCTCTTTAAAAAACTTGAGCCAAAATGCAATAGTTTGAAGAAAAACAACAACCATAGGTCAACCACAGCCATTTCCTATGCAATCAATAAACACAGGAATAATTGAATAAAGCACAGGAAAGTTGGGAAAGCTGTTTTGTCTCCTTCATAATCTGTGCCTTTGAAATATCTGTGAATACTTATTATTTATTCATCCAAGAAGACTACTGAAATGGCCATCATTAATGTTTTAAATAACAAAGATCTTCAATTATCTTATTTGCTTAACTGTTTTTAAGAAAGGACCTCAAATTATGTTTGGGGTGCTACTGAATGCTTTTACAGTCTTGAATCCAAAGACACAGAGTTAGTCATCTGCTTGGCCAAGGAAGATGATTCCTAAACAAGCTGGCATTTTGATCTGTTTTCCCAAAGATTTATGAAAATACTCTGGGATATTTATGTTGGGGAGAATATTTGGCTTGCACAATGGAAATTGCCTTTTATTCCAGCTTCCAGAGAATTTCACTCTGATGCCGTGGTCTGAGCCATGTAGAAAGCCCAACTAAAAGTTAGGCTTATGTGAAGCAGATGTGGCTTAAGCAGTTGGGCTCCCACCTTCCACATGGGAGGTCCTGGGTTTGGTTTCCGGTGCCTCCTAAAGAAGACAAGCAAGACAGCAGGCTGGCACAGCAAGCTGACACAACAAGATGACACAACAAAGAGACACAACAAGGAAACACAATGAGAGACACAACAAGCGGGAGCAGAGATGGCTCAAGCCTCCCTCCCACATGGGAGGTACCAGTTCGGTTCCCAGTTCCTCCTAAAAAAGAAGATGCATGCACAACAAACAGACACAGAGAGCAGACAGTGAACACAAACAACAAGGGGGTAGGGGAGAAATAAATAAATAAATCTTAAAAAAAAAAAGTTAGATTAGGGAAATTTCTATGCTATTGAAAAAAAAAAGAAAAGAAGAGCCTACTTTTGTATTTTTAAAGAAATCAACAGAAAGCAAATTCTGGCTTTCTTATTTGAGGGATAAAAAGAATTCATTCATACATTCATTCATTTATTCAGGCCTTTGTTGATAAATATTTCTTGACTGCCTACTTTTTGCAAGGTGCTGTGCCAGGTGCTGAGGGTACAGCTGACATTGTCCCTGCCCTCATGATAACATAAAAAACTTTAAAAGCCAGGTTCTTTTCAATATTTTACATTTGTTAATTCATTTCCTCTGCCATGAGGAAAACACTTTGTCCTTCCATACTATAGATGAGGAAACTGAGTCTTATTGAAGTTGAGGAGCATGTCAAGGGCATAGGACTCATTGGGAACTGAGATGGGATTCCCCAGCCACTCTGATGCTATAATCCATGCTCTAAAACTGGGGTCAGCAAATTGTTGCCCAAGGGACAAACCCAGCCTGATGCCTGTTTCTGTAAATAAAATTTTATTTAAACACAGTCATTCTTATTCATTTATGTATTGTCTACGGCCACGTTCACACTATGGCAGTAGAGTTGAGTAGTTGTGACAGGAACCATATGGCCTTTATTTACTCTCTGATCCTTTATAAAAAACATTTGCCAATGCCTGCTCTAGAACTCTGCTATACTTTCTCCCCAGTAGAAGAGACAGAAAGAAAAAAAAAACACAAATAAATAATTCAAAATAATAACATTAAGGCCATGATTCATGAAATGGAAGTTCTATGGAAGAGAAGAGCTGGGGTAGTGAGGGTAACTAGAGGCATCCTCTTTAAAATGTGAGCCCCAGAGAGGGGATTCTAAACTGAGATCTGAACCCTCAGATTGAGCTTGTTGCTGAGGAACTTGCAGATGGCTTAGCTCCCCAAATATCCACTATCTCTGCTTTGACCTGAACAGAGGATGACAAAGAAACCAGTCCCCTTCCTGAAGTGAAAAGATTTCTTTCTCCTTCAAAAGGGAGGCTGGGAGGATTCACTGAGGTGAATGGCAACTGGAAGTGCCCAGCACAGTGCTTGACTCCCAGTTGGCACTTGGCAAACGTCCCCTTCTTCCTTCTGACTCTTGTCCTTGCCACTTGCTGGAAAATTGGCCTCCTGCCTGAAATCTCAAGGGTTTGTACATCATGAACACGATGCTTTATGCTTTAAAACAGGCATTGGCATTTAATATAACAAAGTGAGGGTTGGAAGTATGTCTCATAACTCAGGATAAATTGTTCAGTCTTGCTGATCAGCCCCGGGGGGCAGTGGGGGGAATGTTCTGGGCCAGTCATTCCAATTGTGGGGGAGGCATTGAATCCCCTTTCTTGGTCCAAAGGACCAGGTTGAGGGCAAAGGGGGACTGAGCAGTCTGGCAAGTGGGAGCAGGATGTTGCCTTTGCAGTCTTCTGTCTGACTCCCTCCAAGACATTCCATCTCCATTTTATATGGTGTCTTCATCCATCCATCACCAGCATTAAAGGCCTTGTCTTCACTAGGCTCTGAGCCATTTGCCTGCTCAGACATTGAAAAACATGCTGAGTTTTCCTGCCAAATACATATCCATATATATGTTTATAGATATAAATCACTTTCAAAGCCACTTCTCTTTCTGCAGTTAGCTTTACTGTATTGGTCCATCTCCCTTTGTCCTTTAGCAGGACATGGACTTTGTGGTTAGACAGAGCTTTAGCTCAATGCTCTGTTCTTCTAGCTGTGTGACTTTGGGAAAAACTTTCAATGTCTCTGAGCTTCAGTCTTATTATTTGTAATAATAGTACTTACCTATTTCACTATCTATGTAAGAAATATTTGAGTCCCTAAAGTGCATCATGCTCTGTGCATGTGTTAAAGACACTAGGGGTGTCACAGCAAATAAGGTAAATAAGATCCCTAGCATTCTGGATCCTACAGTCTAGTAGAGGGAGTTATAATAATCGAGTAAATAAACATAAATACTCAAAATTGTTACAGATGGTGGCAAATGATATGAAGAAGATATACAGGGTAACAATGGAGGGAGCTACTTAACTGATATTGAAGCTAAGACCTAAAGAACGAGAATGAGCAAACCATGTGAAGAGCCATTCGTGGGATCAAGCAGAGAGAACCTTGAGTGCAAAGGTCTGGAGATGGGCAAAGGATGGTCGTGTTTTAGGAACAGAGAGTACCATAGTGTCAAAGAGGGAAGTGGTATAACAATGAGGTCAGAGAGGTCCGTAGGGACCAAATCACGTGGGCATCAAGGGCCATGGTAAGGAATTTTATATTTTATTGTAATCAGAGTGGGAAGCTAAGAAAATGGTTAAACCTTGTATGAAATTCATCTTTTGAAAGATCCATCTGGTTACTATGTGAAGGGATTATAGAAAAGGGTTGAAGTAGGTAGGCCAGGGTTGCTGCAAGGATTACCTATGATTATAAAATAATGAGCACAGTCCCCGACAGTCGCAAGCTTTCTAAGAGTGTTAGTCAGTTGTTGTTCTGGAAAGTCTAAGGCTGTCCTGACCAATACAGTAGCCACCAGCCACATGTGGCTATTGAGCACTTGAAATGTGGCTAGAGTGACTAAGGAACTAAATTTTTTTATTTTAAGTAATTTTCATACATTTAAATTAAAAACTTATACTCAGGTTATTGGGATTTATGCTTATAAAAACTTGGATATGTGAATCTACTTTTTTAGCTGTAAATTTTTTGAAATCTAAATATTGATTCAAATATTTTCTTTGAAAATTAAGTCTGAAGTGTGCTGTAACAGCAAAATACATGTGATTCCAAAGAATTAGTTTGAAAAAAAGAATGTAAAATATATCACTAATAATTTTTATATTGATTACATGTTAAAAGGTTGCTATTTTGGATATATTGGATTAAATAAAAATGTTATTAAGAGTAATTTGACTTATTTTACTGCTTTTAATGCTACCAGAAAATTCGTAATGACATATGTCTCGTATTGTATTTCTATAGGACATGCTGGTATAAGGATGAACAGAATTCTAGATTTTTGAATACACAAAATCTTAATTCTTTATTATATCTCCTTTCAGAAACTTTACTTGGAAGATTGGAACTGGGAAAAAATAGAAAGCAAAAACATATTTGGAAATGCTATAGGAATGCAGGATCCACATCTTAATTATGTTTTGATATACATCTCATCCTCAAGTAATTCTTTTGGCATCCCTTACTGTTCCTGGATATCGGGCCCTACTTTAGCAATCTCAACACTAGAGGTAGAGGGGGCATGGAGCCCAAGACTTAAGAGAAAGCCAGAGTGCAAAGCTTGATCCCCAAACCTGGCTCAGTCAGCCTCATGATATCAATAGATCTACATTTGGCACAGAAAGGAGAGTCAGTCCATAGATTTTTATTTTTTTTTTAAAGATTTATTTATTTATTTATCCCCCCCTTGCTGCTTGTGTTTGCTGTGTCCATTTGCTGTGTTTTTTCTGTGTCTGCTTATCTCCCCCTTGCTGTGAGGTCTTGCTGCATCAGCCCACCGCGCCGCGCGAGCCGGCCTGCCCTCACAAGGAGGCCCCGGGAAACGAACCCGGGGGCCTCCCATATGGTAAACAGGAGCTCTGTCGATTGAGCCACACCCGCTTCCCAGTCCATAGATTTAAATCTCTAACTCCAGAGACTGTACATGCACATGGCTTCCTCAAGATTTAGCTCAGTGTGTGCATAATAAGCCAACCAGAGAAGGGAGGAGTGATGCCCCTCTCTACCTGCAGATTCTCTGTGAAGCAATTTAAGTTAAAGTTTTTGAGTATTTACTATGTGCCAAGGTCTGCACTAAGTATTTTAGGTTCATTATCTCTTTTAAGCCTCTGAAACTTTATCATTGTTACATCCTTACTACGTTACCAAGGTTCAGTGGTTTGTCCAAAATTACACAGCTGGTAGCAGGCAAAGCCAGGATTCAAATCAGGGAAGTCCGACTCTAGAACCTACACTCTTAACCACCACACTGGACAGCAGTCCACTTGTCATGCCTGTGATCCAAAGGGCTAAGAGGATTGCCTGAGGTTGAGGCTTCATCTTCTCTCATTTCCTCCATGGCTACCAGCCACAGCTGCAACTCCCTCACCTCTCTGTAGTTCCAGCCCTGCTCCCAGCACAGAGCTGGCCAAGTGGGCAACTCTTTTCTGGTTGAGGAATGGACATGTGTCATTAAGAAACCACCAAGCTGCTCCTCAAGAAAGAAAAGCAGAGAAGCCTGCTTCCTTTGCTATTCTCCTGATTTATTGCTATACCTGCCTAGCATGATGCCTAATATTCATTTGTTATTCATTCATATTCAGCATTCATTCTTTCAACAAACTTAGCTGCTGGGTGACCTGTCTGAAGGCGGTTGATGAAGACTTCACTAATATCACCACTATCAATAATATTCTTGATAATCATTAGTAACAATAGAAATAATTAATAAAATCATATTGCTGTTAGTGATTGATCATAATAGTGGCAGTAATTGTGAAAGCTTCATTAATAATGATAATAGCAATAGCAATAAACATTAGTTGATCACTCTCCATGCTAAGAGCTATTAGGATTAAAAAATTTTTTTTTTATCTTGAGCACTTTGCTGTCTGTGTTTTAGTTACTGTGCTACCTTTTAATTCTTACAGCTCTCTCAGGTAATTCCAGTAGTCCCAAAATCTAATTACTTAACTTGCAGAAAGCTGAGTTACCCTGTGTTTTGGCTATAAATACCCAAAAAAGGATCATTCACCCATGTGATAACAGGATATTCACTGGCCCCTTTCAACTATAAACAAGACAGACATGGTCTCTGCCTTGAAAAAAAAAATAACAACAGAACTGCTCTCTAGATGAAAAACATTTCCTTGGAAAGGGTGGTTGTAAGGACTAAGAGACAAAATCCCCATGGTTTCAGGAACTGCCTCTAGTAAAAAGTAAACTCCCATCAGTAAAAAATGCTTTTCGTGCTTCTGTGCTTCAGCAACATTCAACTACTTATCATTCCCCAAACACCCTTTTTCCATGATCCATGATGTCCTTCAGCCTCTCTTGGTTTTTTTCTTCCCTTTTAATGAACTCCTTCATCTTTCAACAGCCTAGCACGAATATCCTATTTAGTGAAAACCTACCAAACTGGGCCCATTAGATTTGGTTTCCATTGGAGTAAATAGAAATGAGTGGATTGCATCTTCTTTTGAGCTTGGTAGCACCTTTATCTTTTCCTCTCCACCCTCTCACACTAGGTTGTGAAGGATAGGAGAAGGCAGGGGCGGGATCTCATAGGCTTCCTGTCCCCAACTACTGACACAAGGTCTGTCAAACAACATTATTGTTGCTAGCATTCATTAAACACTATGTGCCAAACCCTGCACTCCTTGCCCTAGCTCTAGAATATATCACTTCATTCTCCTAACAAACTTTTGAGGAAAGTACCGTTGTTATCCATCCTAATTTTCACCTACAAGGTAAATTTACATATTAAAGCTTAAAAGAAACATTAAGTAACTTGCCCCAGAATCACAAAGCTAGTCCAGTGGGAAGGCCAGAATTAGAATTCAGATGATCAAATAATACACCTAAAGCATTTTTCACAGCATGTGGCACACAGTAAGCACATAGTCAATAAATGTTAGCTACCAGGATTATTGTCCAAAGGTGGACAGCCAGTAAGGGAAGAAAGCTGGCATTGTAACTCAAGTTTATTTTGTTTATTTATTTACTCATTTATTTATTTTGCTACAAAATTAACAGACTTTCCATTAAGCAGGACCTAATCACTTCCATTTTTGAGGTTCCTGGTATATTAACAAAATTAAAATGTTAAAAAAAAAAAGCTTTCAGAACTTCTGATTTTATTTATTTATTTTTAATTGTGGTAATGTATATTTATAACAAAATTTGCCATTTTAATCATTTAAAAAAATTTTTATTGTGGTAACATATATAAAACCTAGTGTTTATACCCATTAAACAATAATTCCCCATCTTTCCATCCCCTGGCCTCTGGTAACCTCTAATCTACTTTCTGTCTCTGAATTTGCTTATTCTAAGTATTTCACATAAGCAAAATCACACATTATTTGTCCTTTGGTGTGTGGCCTAGTTCACTTGACATGATGTCTTCAAGGCTCATCCATCCTGTTGCAAGTATCAGAACTTCATTCCTTTTTATGGCTGAATAATATTCCATTCTATGGCTATACCACATTTTGTTTATTCATTCAAATGTTGATGGACACTTGTGTTTCTTCCACTTTTTGGATATTATGAACAATGCTGCTGTGGACATTGGTGTGTAACTATCTGTTTGAGTCCCTGTTTTCAATTCTTTGGAATATATATCTGGAAGTGGAATTGCTAGGTCATATGGTAATTCTATGCTTAACTTTCTGTGGGACCACCACAGTGGCTGCACCATTTTACATTCCCATCGACAATGTATGAGAGTTCCTATTTCTCCACATCCTCATCAATGCTTGTTGGTTTTGCTTTTTTGTTTGTTGGTTGGTGTTTGTTTGTTTGTTTGTTTTATAGTAGCCATCCAAATGAATGTAAAGTGTTATCTCATTGTAGTTTGAAATTGCATTTCCCTAATGGCTCATGACAGTGAGCATCTTCTTTTTTTTTTAGGAGATACCAGGGATTGAACCTGGGACCTTGTGCATGTAAAGTACACACTCAACCACTAAGCTACACCTATTCCAGTATGCATTTATTGATTATTTGTATATCTTCTTTGGAGAAATGTCTATACAAGTCCTTTGCCCATTTTTTAAAAATTGGATTGTCTTTTTGTTGTTGAGTTGTAGGGGTTCTTTATGTATTCCTGATATTAAACTCTTATCAGATAAACGATTCACAACTATTTTCTCCCTTTCTGTAGGTTGTCTTTTCACTTTCCAATATATTCTTGATGTTTGCTTTTAGTATATTAAAGCTTTCAACTTATGCAAAAATGTGACTGTATGAATAACCTCATTTAGACATAAACTCAAAAACAAGTTTAATACCCTTCCTGAAAAAGACCCTCCCAGCTATCCCTGCAAAAGTTTTCTGTAAATTAAAGATAACTATTTAATGCTCTGCTGACATTACGTGTTACAAGCATGGCTACCTTAAGTGTGGGCACAATATTTAAATTCTGTATTCCCAGAGCAGTGCCTGGGGTTTAATAAACCTTCAATAAACATTTCTTGAATGAATACATAGGTCAACGGTTCACTTTTGGTCTCAGGACCCCTTCATACTCTTCAAAATGATTAAGGATCCCAAAAAGCTTTTGTATGTGTGGGTTATACCTATTAATATTTAAAACATTAGACATTAGAACTGAAAAAAATTTTAATATTTATTAATTCTCTTAAGATAATAAATCCATTATATGTTAACAAAGATAACATTTTATGACTATAATAATGATATTTTCCTAACCCAAAATTATATATGTAGTGAGATGAGTGGCATTGTTTCACATTTTTGCCAATCTCTGGTTAATAAAATGCAGCTGGATTCTCGTGTCTCCTTCTGAATCTATGTGCTATCACAAGACACAGCCTCTGGAAAATTCCACTGTCCATTCTTGAGAGAATGAATGTAAAAAGACAAATAGCATCTTAATATTATTATGAGAATATTTTTTTTTATTTTTAAAAAATCACCTTAGAAATCATTGGAGAAAAAACTATTTTTGAACACTGTTTATGCTTCAGGATTCCTTTATACATTGCTAGCCTGAGAGAAATCAGAGTGAAACAGTAAAAAGAACACCATAGGGACAGTTTTGCTCTATTTTTCACTTTTCCTAAGAGAAACGCAGATTTTTTTTTTTTTTTTTAATTAGGGAAGTAGTGGGTTTACAGAAAAATCGTGCATAAAATATAAGGTTGCTATAGACTGCCCAATTATTCAAACCCCAAATTAGTGTGGTACATTTGTTACAACTTATAAAAGCACATTTTTAAATATGTATCCAGTATATTTAATTGAGAAATTCATGTATTTATTCAACTGTGTTTACTTTTTAGTTTTTGTTTATATTTTCAATTAAATGTTCAAAATAAAGTTAAAATAAATAATTTTTTTTTTAAAAAGCACATTTTTATAAACGTGCTACTAACTTAGTCCATGAGTTAACTTAGGGTTCATTGTTTGTGTCGTACAGTTGCATGAAATTTTTTTATTATTCTAACAACAAAAATACGGAATATTGTCGTAACCCAAGATGGCAACCGCCACTCATAATTCAGTCCGTACAGGAACGTCACACAGGACAGCGACTTGCTTTCTTTCTGAGAGCGCCACTACATTTCCCAGGATGTTTTGCCAACTGCGACGCCATTGGTCAGCGCCGACGGAAGTGCGCCTGAATGAGCGGAAGTGGAGAGTCTCAGAGGCTTGGAAGGTGAAGAGCTGGAGATTGGGGAGCTGTGAGTAGCCTCCCGGATCTCGTGACTTTGCTGTGAGGGACAGAGTTGTGAGATGGTCTCCTGAAAGCGTGGGGTGACACCTCCGTAGCACTGGGGGCTCAAACTAGACCTGGGAGCGGAGAGGAACAAAAGATATCGCTATAAAAGTGAAGTCTCTGTACTGCGGTCTTGGCTGTTTTAGGTTTTCTTGGAACGAGCTAGGGCTAATTCAAGGTCTTGTCGCAACACAAGGGTCGTTCGCGCTATTTTGTTGCGATTCGGGAGGGCAAGGCTGCTGAAAGTCTGACTCAGCTTCTAGAGCTGTGCTTCTCAATTGGCTGCCTGTTAGGATCTCTTGGGAAGCTTTAAAAAAAAAAAATGTCCTGGCCGGACAGCAAACCTGTTAAATCAGAATCTATAGAGGGTAGAGTCTGGGCAGCAGTGTTTTATAAAGCGTCCCAAGTGTTCCCAAATTGTACAGCTACCGTTGAGAACCACTCTTCTGAGCCTCATTTTGACTCCCACGGAATCCTGATTAGGACTACCTACGCCAGGGCTCTTCTTCCACTATAACCTGCTTTGAGCCTTTTTTGGGTTGTATTGATCACGGTTTTGGCACGGACTCCATTTTGAGCTCTACCAGAAACTTATTCGTGGGCTTGTCCTGGCGATGCTGGAAAGGCTATTCGTGATTTCTTCATCACTACCCGTTTATTCATTCTGGATAAAAATTATGGCCGTTTCAGTTTTCTTGCCAGTGTTTTTAGTTTCTGCCTATTTTTTGCTATCCAGTCCAAACGCTAGCCATGGAAGGGCGAAGTCACATTAAAATTGGTCTCTTTTGCTACTTGTAAGTAGTTCTACCGAATTTGACCAGGAAAGGAGCATCAGTTAAAACGTTTGGCATTATTTATGGGTTTATGATAACCTAATTTTTAAAAAAATTTCAGTGAAAGAAAGCAGGGTTATGTCTGTGTGTTAGGCTTTTAGTGCAGTAGGAGGTGGTTAGAGAATCCCAAAAGGAGGTTTGTTTAGGTGTGATATAAATTTATATTTAGGCATTATTATGTAATAGATGTTTTCTCCTCTTTCCCAGAGCTTCAGCTTCACCTCCCCCATTGAATCCAGCATGGGGGAGAAGTCAGAGAACTGTAGGGTTCCAGAGGATCTGTTCAATAGTTTGAAGGTTACAGATCTTCAGGAATCAGTGTGTGCCAGCCCTCCAGTTTGTAATCCCAAAGATCAGCATTCTCAGAGCAAGCTGCTCAAGGATGTGCAGGCCCATCCCCAAGAGGACCAGGGAGAAGAGGAGTGCTTTCATGACTGCAGGGATTCATTTGAGAAGGAGGAGCCAGGTGTGGATAAGGTTGAGGACAAACCTGATGATGTAAATTCCTCTGAACTAGATGAAGAATACCTAACAGAACTGGAAAAGGATATGCCAGATGAAGAGAAACAGGTAAATATTTTATTTATTGTCCATGAGCTGCCACTAAATCTGCTTTTTAAAGTGAATAAATGTGATGAATAATGTATCATAAATTACTTCATCTATGGTAAAGAATAATTTGCCCCTTTGTGTCATTGCTTTACTAGTGATGGATCTGAGATAAATCAGTATGGCAGGGAAGCACTGGGTGTGTCTGCTTAGCCAAAGACATTTCCTTTTTTTTTTTTTCTGTGAACTTTTAAGTTCTTATGTTCATCTTGTACTTGTCTATAACATTACAGTCAGTCCTTTTGTTTAATTATTTTCTAACATGTATATATGTGTCTTTTAGCATTTCTTTATGGCCCTATCTGTGTTTGGTTACTGAAATTCTGTAATGAAGATTTTCTGTAAGACTATTTAGATTGTGGTATGCTGCCTATATATGTTAACTCCTTGTTAGCAAAAATGTCTGAATATCTTGGTAGTGTTTTGATCACAGAGGGCACTGGTTCCTGAATCATTTACATAGCATTCTCATGGAACAGAATTGTGTGTGTTGGTAGCTATCATTTATTGGTGCCTGTAATATGCCAGCCACTGAACTTAAAATGTTTCTTTTGTTTTCATTTACTCCTCACAACACTGCCATGAGATAGATACTGTTATCATTCCATATAAGAGAAAGAGTTTAGAGTGGTAAAGTATCTTGTCCAAGATCACACATCTAATAAATGGCAGAACCCATTCTCAACCCCAGATCTTTTTTATTCCAGAGCCAAAGTATAATGCAAAATTTCATAATAAAATGTACACTGTTCTGCTTCTTTGCCCTTAACTGGGTAAGCCTCCGTCTTTTAAGACGGAGAAATCTTGGTGACCTCCACGTATCCTTCCTTCTGATCTCACAAGGTAGTTTGTAGAGTTACCATAATATCTGAACTTGTCTGCAAAGAATTTGAATGAGGTTTATAGCTGATACTTCTGTTTTAATTTCCTAGGGCCACCATAACAGATTATCACAAACCAAATGGCTTATAACAACAGAAATATATTGCCTCAGTTCTGGAGACTAGAAGTCTGAAATCAAAGTGTCAGCAGGGTCATGCTTCCTCTGAAGCCTGTAGGGAAGAATCTGATCCATGCCTCTCCTGGCTTCTGGGGTGGCTTGCTGGCAGGCAGTACATGGCATTCTCCCATATGTATCTGTGTCTCCTCTTACCTTCTTATAAGGACTCCGTTTACATTGGATTAGAGTCCACCCTAATCCAGTTTGGCGTTATCTTAACCAATAATATCTTCAAAGACCCTATTTCCAAATGAGATCACGTTCACAGGACCAGGAGTTAGGACTTGAACATATCTTTTGGGGGACACATTCAACCCATAGCAACCTCTGAAAAGCTCACTCACTGAACAGGTTGCCATAGATTGGTAATGGACTGAGATAAATGTAAAGTACAACAGTGGGGATGTAAAAAAGCATCTTTTCTTTTTCTCTCCTTGGACAGTTTTCATTAATCTGTTGGTTTTATCCTGGATGTGCTAGCTTTTGTGCTATTGTGTGCTGGCAGAAGAGATGGATTAAAGGGCAAAAATGAGGCCAGTTCATAAACCTCCTCAACAGAAATAGCTTGGAAAATTAAATCGAGTTCTGTTTGATAACATTAGAGAAATGCTTTTCCAGAAAGTGAGTTTTAGTACAACTTTCATATCACTGGTCATTGATCAAATGTCCATGTTAAGAATTCACCAGTTCTTTTTTGATACTGTAATGTGTTTTGCACTGAGATCATAGTGAATCTTTCTCCAGTGACATCTGGTACAGTATCACAAACTCTATCCCCACCTCCAATTTAGTAAAACATTTTTGCATCTCCTAGGCCAGGAAATCACATTTTAAGTTCCATAAATGTTTTTTAAAATAAGTATTTTATTGCCTATAAATTTAATGTAGTATTCTAAATAGCACAGTAGTCTTTTTCACTTTTTACCTCTTTTAAATTGAGATATAATTTACATGTAGCAAAGCATTGTAAGTTCTAATGTGTACACTTCAGTGAGCTTTGATGAAGGGTGTATGCCTGTGTAAACACACCCCTGTTAAAATACAGAGCATTTCCATCATGCCAGAACCTGCCCTTGTGCCCCTTACTGGTCATTCCTTCTCTCCCACCAACCCAGAGACTTACTATTCTGATTCCTGTTGCCATAGGTTGGTTTTAACTGTTCTAGAATTTCATACAAATATAAATAAACATACTGGAGTATTCACTTTTAAAATAGAAATGTTCTCTATTTTACATTTTGTATATCAATCTAGATGTTTTCACAGTTTAATTTTAAAATTTATAAGACTATCTTGTAGCAATAACATACTGCAGTAATCATCCTGTAATTTTGGAAATACGTAAGCCATTAACTCTACCTTAAGGAAATAGCCTGTGAAAGTACAGACTATCCACAGCTAATTGTGGTGCTACTCTGTTAGCTATTTTTTATTTTGTTTTGATAAATATCTTTGTGAAATTATCTCAGGAAACCAGCAAATTTGGAACAATGAAAATGTTCTAAAATTGATTGGGGTGATTATACTGAGAGCCATTGACTGTACAGTTTGTTTGGATTGTATGGTGTGTGAATTAAAAAAAAAAACAACTAGCAAAAAAAAAAAAGATGAACAGTCTGTGTGGCTTGATTGTATAGGTTATTGGGAACAGGATAGCTTTTAAACTTGATTCTTTTAATATAGACGAAGTCCACATAGTTCAACAAAAAAAGACAAATGACCAAAAAATGTGAAAAGACCTTCAGCCTAATTAATAACATTTTTTAATGTATATTTTTTTTTAGAGAAGTTGTGAGCTTACAAAACAATCATGCATAATGTGCAGAATTCCCATACATT
>JAQZBX010071171.1:0-15283 GCA_029593785.1 Cabassous unicinctus | reverse complement strand
TTTTTTTTTTCATTTTATTTTTTTGTGGTCTTCAACTCTAGTGTTTCTGTTTGGTTCCTGTTAAGAATCTCAAAGAGATTCCCATACTATTAGTTCATTGATTTCCTCTGATCAGTTAATTCTGTCTCCCTATTTTCCTTTATTTTCTTGATCATATTGAGGATCTTTTTTTTTTTAAGTTTTTGTCCAGTGAGTCCAAAGTCTGGTCCTCTTTGCTGATGGTTTCTGGATTTTTATATTTTTTCAGGTGGATGGGCCATCATTTCTTGTTTATTGGCTTTTATTGTAATCTTTTGTTGTACATTGTACTTTTTAATATTTTAAAATATCAATTCTGGGATTTGAATCCTGAGCTGTCTCTTCCTTCATTTTGTATCCAGTTAATGCTATACAGAGATTTATTTGAATGCCAGGTGTTAACCTAAACAAACCAACCAAAGCAAAAAGACCTTTCATACTATTTGCAATCTGGCCCCTCCTTGATATCAATAATGAAAAAGCTTACTGAGAAGATTATATTGGAATTAAGATCAGATGAAAAGAAGTAAGTGAGCTAGGGAGGATCCTGTGGTCAAGTATCCCAGGCTTTAGGAACCTATCAGCATTAAAAGGTTTAAACAAAACTTCACCTAGCATGCTTGAAAAACAGTACTGTAGGTTGAGTTACACCCCAAAAAGACATGTTCAAGTCTTAATATCCAGTCCTGCAACTGTGAACTTATTTGGAAATAGAGCATTTATATGTAATTAGTTAAGCTAAAACCAAATAAATCAGGATGGGTCCTAAACCAATATAACTGTTGATCTTCTAAGAAGAGGCATATTTAGACACACAGAGAGATACAGGAAGAAGGTTATTTGAGAAGTGCGGAGAGTGGAGTTGTGCTGCTACAAGCCAATGAACACCCAAGAGTTCCAGTAACTGCCAGAACCCACGAAGAGAAAAAAATAATCTTCTTTTAAAGCATTAAGAGAGAGCATGTCCTTGCTGCTACCTTTAATTCAGATATCTAGCCTCTATAACTTTGAGAAAATAAGTTACTCTTGTTTTAAGACACCCATTTTGTGATAATTTGGAATGTCAGCACTATGAAAGTAATGTAAACAACAAGACGACCAGTGGCAGTACAGCATGGTGGGCAATGAAGAGAGGTATAGGGGATGAATTCAGGATGCCAAATCATAGGTGTCCTATAAGTCAGCACACAAGCTTTTACTCTGAATGTGATTGAAAGTTCTGTCCTGCGCAAAAACATGGCATGACAGCATCTCTTTGGCCACGATACTGAGAAAGGAATGGATGAGGAATGGAAAATAGTAACAATGTGAGGAGATTATTTTAGTAATTTGGACAAGAAGTGATGGCCTCTTGGACCAGAGTGTTCAGATTATGGATGCATCAAGGAATTCAAACTGACAGGATTTGCTAATTGCTCAGATGCAGTGTGTGATATAAAGCAATCAAAAAGATGGAAATGTTTTGGTAATGGATGATGGTTATGGTAGCAGAATGTTGAGACATTAATTTGTTGGTACTAACATCTGTGGAGAAGAGTTACTAAAACATCCCTTTATGTTAATATACATACACACATTAAAAGGACACAGTCCTTTTGCCTCATGCAATGTCCAGTTGGATGCTCTTACATGGAAGGCTGAAATACCAAACATGTTTTATGGCTGGTATATCCATTCACATTCCTGCTAAAGCCTAAACTACATCCCATGAGAAGTAACTCAGAATATAACTGTTAGGTAATTTGGCCATGTTCTCTCAGACAACTGGGACTTATAAGAGAGGTTGAGAACTATATCCCTCATTTTTTGTACAACAGCAAACCAGGGTCTCTTCAATAAAAAATATTTTCGTCATTGAAGTATTATCATCCCTGGGTTGAGATAGTCCCATCTTCAGGAGACCAGGGAAAACATGCCATCCAATAATCTCATTCAGCATAAATACATGATGATTTTAAGATTTGGAGTTCTAAACAGTTCTCCTGAAACATAGCAGCATGGCACCAGAGAGAAATCCCAGCCTGTTCCTCGTATTTCAAGGACATTTTTTATTTAAGAATAAGAAACTAGAATTGTCATGATTTCATCAACTTTATTATTCCAATCAAAAATAGTATTCTATAAAATATCTATGGTGTAATAAGCAAGGTCTACAACTTATTTTTTCTTAAAATTTTCAAGTATTCTATTCTAGTCCCAGCCAAATCAAGGGCTAATTTTGCCAGACTTAGTGAGAAATAGACTATTTCTGGCAAGACAGAATCTAACTTTTACATTGTTTTCTATAACCCAGGTATTATCCAAATATTATGATAAGAATAGTGATGTAAAGTAAAATGCAAATTAGTGATGAAATTCTAAATAAATATTTGAGTTTCAGGTATCTGAATTAAATCATTGGTTGAGTTTTAAGGTTTTACTTAATTTTATGTATCACATTTAATAAATTCCACAGTATTTTTATAAAATAGAAATTTTACTTGATTCTTTCACATCATATATAAACTGTGCTACACAGAATAAAATGAAGGAATAAAACAAACAAAATATCAAATATTTACAATTATTACTTCATTATCTTTTTCAAATGTGTGTGGAATTTGCCACTCTGTCCAAATCTAAGTAACATATATTTGAACAACAAATTCTATGGATAACTCTGGAAAGATTTAGAAGATACATATTGGGACATTGCTGATTTTGGAAAATATTCTTCATGCCAAATTTTGACATCTCAAAATACTTACAGCTTCTTGATTTTGAGGCAAATCTATATATGAAAATAATGTGATTTGATAAAGCATGGAAGATGACTAAAAGATCAGTGATAGTCCAGATGAAGAAAGAACAGTAGGCCTTTGAATGCTGTTAGCACCCTTCACTAGTGATGGGATCACTGCATTTGTTCATAAAGAAAGGACAGAATAGGTTAATAGGAAGAGAGAAGATATTGAATGCTATATTGTGAATAGTGAGGAAATGCAGAGTAGGTGCAGATTACATTTTATAATAGAATAAAAATAAATGTGATCACCAGTCTGGGGACAATTTTTTAGGAAAGAAGAATGTGCAGATTTGAGGTATTTTGGAGAATCTCACGCATTATTATTGACTTAAAATTATGTATAACATAAGCAGTGGTCCAAAGGAAGCCTTGTGATTGCTAGAGGCGACAGAATGAGAAAATCAAAGGAAAATGGTGAGTAACACACAGTCAGAAGTAAGGGCTTTCTTTTTGCACTGAATGCAAGTTCTGAGCTTCAAGAAAAAGAAAAGCCTGATTTTGGCAACTTTAAGTAGCTAGGATAAATTGATAGAAATACTAAAAATATACAGTAATGTATAACAGGAATAGTGCATATTTGTAATTGGTAAAATATATTTCTCTCAATTTTGAACATGATGAGGTCAAAATAATTGTAATATACTCAAATGAATTAGATATCTAAAATTAGAGATGCAGAAATATAAGTTCTGTAAGTGGAGGGATAGGTGGAAATGAGAATGGATGTGGTCACAGGAAAAGGAACAAAATGGGGAAATGTAGAGGAAGTGGAAACCAAAGTTGAAGAATAGGAAAAGTGAAATAACTTTAAGGAGGCATATGAGAATAGACAGGTAGGCAATTAAGATAAAGAAAATAAGAATATCATCAAATAGATTTATATAAATATAGAAATATAAATAAAAGCAGATATAGATATAAATAATAAAAAATATAAATGATATAGATGATATAGATAGATAGATAGATATAGGCATAGCTACAGGTATGGCTAGGGCTATGGATGTGGATGGAGGTAACGTGACCATAGATCCAATATTACTTAAAGCAGTCCCATTTATACTGCTTATACTGTTGTTAATAACAGTTCTCCATATGTACATTACAATTGCAAGGTGGTAAGAATGTGGAGAAGCATGGGGATGTAACCTATGGACTATAGTTAACAACAATACTGTAATATTCTTGCATCAATGCCAAAGATGTATTCTGATAATAATAGGGGTATATGAAAAAATAGAACAAATGCATGCTATACACCATAGTTAGTGGTAATAGTCTGATGATATTATCTCATAATCCATAAGGAATGTTCTGCAACAATATAGATTGGTGAAGGAGTGTTGTATGAAAATTCCTTACATGTCCATAATTGTTTTTTAAGTTCACAACTTCTCTAATAAACATATATTTTTTAAAAACAAAAAACAAAAAAAAATCAGCCAAACAAAAATAATAGTTCTGTGTGTTGCTTTCAGAAATGCTGTTTTTGGATGATTATTTTTTATTTTCCAAGTGGACAGAGAGATTGATGTAGCTATATGAATAGATATAACACAAAGGATAGGTATGTGGGTGTGCATATGTGTAAATTTCTATATATAAATAGGTAGGTGTACTATCTAGCTATAGATATTCTTTCTGCGGATTCAAACTACATGGAGTGCTAAATAAGTACCTTGTCAATATTATGCTTGCTGTAATCATGTTTTATGACATAAAACCTTTTGAGGGCTTCTTTAACCTCTGTGTTTCTCAAGCTGTAGATGATGGGGTTTAATATTGGGATGAAAATCGCATACAGCATAGAGATGAACCTTTCTCTGCCTGGGGAGTGGTGACTGGAGGAAGGACGAGTATAGGTGAATATTATGGTGCTATAAAACAGACCTACGACAAGGAGATGGGAAGGCACATGTGGAGAAGGCTTTGCACTTCCCTTCAGTTGATGGGATCTTAAGGGTGGTGAATATAATATAGATATAAGAAATAAAAGTTATCAGAAAGGTACTGATCGCTAAGATCCCTCCTACCACTAAAACAAGCATCTCTGCCACATATGTGGAAGAACAGGAGAGCGCCACCACTGGCGGGAAGTCACAGTAATACTGGTTAACCTGATGGGACTTACAGAAAGACAGGCAGAAGGTGAACACCATATGCAGCAGGGACTTTAGAAACGGTGCTGTCCAGGTTCCAACTGACAGCTGGGCACAGCGTATGTTGGTCATGATGAGGGTGTAATGAAGGGGGAAACATATGGCCACATACCTGTCATAAGCCATGATGGCATAAAGGAGGACCTCAGTTCCTGCCAGGGCCACAAGAAAATAGAGCTGCAAAGCACACCCAACAAAAGAAATGCTTTGCTTCTCAGTTAGGAAGTTCTCAAGCATCTTGGAAACAGTAGCTGAAGGGAAGAATTTGTCTAAGAGGGACAGATTTGCCAAGAAGTAATACATGGGTGTGTGTAGCTTTTTCTCAATCCCAATGGCCAGGAGAATGGCACTGTTTGCCAACAAGGTGACGTCATAGATGACAGCCAAAGCCACAATGAAAGGATAGCGCAACTCAGTGAGATCAGAGAGCCCAAAGAGGAAAAAGTCCTTGGTGGTGAGATTGTAGGTGTCCATCTCCTTTCTCCACATTGGTCTTTCTGGAGCAAATGAAACCAACATACAGAGGTTACCAGAAAAATCTAGGAGCCTAGTGATGATCAACACTTGGAAAATAATTCAGCTGTGTTTAATGATAAATTGTGTTAGCACAATTTTAATTACAGATATCAAATTACTATAAATGATAAAAAACAGCCCATGCATTTGTGATATTTATGGAATATTCACCCTGTTTTTTAACAACAAGTTGAAATTTTAAATTTCATCTTGGTGAAATTGTTGCTGGTCCGCAGGAGCTTTTGTGATTGCACAGTTCAGTGTGAGCTGGTGGTCCATCCTTCACATCTGCTTAGGCTGCTATATTTTTCTATCTTGTATTAGCTCATGTTTTTAGTTTTATGCACTACCTAAACACTGACTTAGCTGAAGATAGAAAAAGTGTTTTTTTATTGAAAGTAAATTTTACAAATGGGAGACACAGAGTATGAGATTAATACATAATTGATCAATGAAATAATGAGTGAATTGAGCTTTTGTTATTTGGTTTGACAAAATGTTTCTATTGGAAATAAATTGGACAATATTTCTATAACATCACAATCATAATCATTTAAAAATGAAGAGTAACATGTTATATTCTCAAAGGATATATCTTAATGCACATTAAATTTAGCCTATATAATATAAATGAAAACTTGATAATAGTGTCTGAATGGAATCCCAACATAAAACAGACCTGTTTCCATATATATTCAAATCCATTTCCCATTAAAATTTAAGTGCTTGAGCACATTTTATTTAAAATTTACATTTTGTAGCACATATTGTTTTTATTTACCCTTGTTTAACTTTCTAATTATACTTCAGTACACCAGAAGAGCCCAATCATCAGTAAATTTATGATTATTTACAGAAGTAATTTAATTTTATTCAAGGTCAGGAAATTGACAAGTATGTTGAATTTTTTTTTACTTTAAAAACTAATATATTCTGTTTTTATAAATAGCATATATGCATTATAGAAAATTCAAACAGAAAATATGTTTAGAAAATAAAATGCCAAAATAAGTCTATTGTTCCTCTACACCACTTCTCACCCTTCTTTTCTTTTACCTCATAAAATTTTTCATGATTTCTTGGCTTAGATAAAATGAATAGCATACTTATTGCAATGCATACATAATTGCTTCTTCAAACAATTGGAATTATTATTTTCTGACAAGTTTCAATTTTTCCTTGGAAAAATTTAAATAGGAAATGCTGAAATTAATTGGAAGATGTTATTCTTCTAACTTTAATGGCACTATTACTATTTATATTCCTTTGTTTCCTTAAACAGCAGCACCTTTGTCCTGTGTGAAGTAAACTCTTTTAAGTAATGGTCTGTAAATAATTGAATTTTGGAAAAGAAAATTATTATATTAAGCAAAAATGGTTAGATAACATTAACAATTATTAACAACATTAACAAACATGACCAAGTTTGTTAAATGGGTGAATAAAGAGATTGGAGCAAAAAATATCTGCTGCACTAATTCTCAAGTTCCCAAACATTCAATGTGTTGCAAAGTATTGTTTATTATATATTAATATATACATTGAAAATTAATTGTGAATATGAGAAATTAAAGGCACTTTTATTACAAGGCACATTGATAATTTGATACAGTAAATATTTTGCATTTTATATTAAGTAGTTATTTAACATTATAACCACATTTACAATATTGACTTTTTTTTTCTAAATAAGGGTTATGAGAAATAAGTCAATAATTTCCTGATAAAAACACCTAGCTAGGTTCTACTTGAGGGTACATGATCAATGTGTATCATGAAGAAATGATAATAGATTTTCCTTAAAGTTTGCCCTTGAATGGTCAGATTTCCTAAGTAAAACTTTTGGTCTTGGCATGTAAATTGCAGAATTTGTTCATGTGGAAGGATATATATGTTATTAACAAACCTCTCATGTGGTTGTAAACATAATTAAATCCCAGAATTGGTCCTTATATTTAGAAAAACAAAAGCAATATTTTCATTAATAATATATTGCTGAAGAAAAGTTTCTATAACTTTTTTTTAACCAAATGATTCTAGGAAAAGAAAAATCCTTATGCAGTGCAATCTCCACTGCTTTGTGGGATTATTAGGTGTGAATATAAGCACATGAGTATATGAACTATACATGTTGAAGTCAGCTTTTTTCATATTCACAAACAGTCAACCATTTAAGGAAGATCCAGAGCTAGGGCGTGTGGCTAGCATTAACCTCACAAGGGACATTAACCGGGAATTAACTTTTTGTATTTTCTGTGATTTACACCTTTACATATATATGGTGAGAGGCAAATATAACGTATATGAAGCTTCTCTCTGTAGCAAATAGTTACTTCAAATTTCCACTATACAGAGAAAAAGAAAATGAGTTCATTAAGCAAAATTACCACTGTTAGATGTTAGATAATTCAAAATATTACTTACTTAGTACATTACTATAAAAGAAATATTGCTGTTAAAATTTCTTAGGAAATATGTTATTAAGTTGTCTTTCAAAAAAATATTGCTAAGAAGGTTTCTTTCATCTTTCTTCTTAACCCGATGGACCACGAATCATAAAAGCCCTCTAGTGTGTTATTTCTCCCACTGCTTTTTGAGGTCCTTCTTGACTAATAGGGCTCAGAGACCCAACTGTCTAGGAAATATAAATCAAGGTGTAGGGTCAGAATCATGCTTTAGATTGAGGAGAAATTTACATGGAAATTTATTAGACACCTGTGTGTGCTTATGGATATTTTTAGGACCCAAACAATTTCTATGCATTTATTTCCCCAATCAATGTAATATTATTACAAAATACACACTTTCCCTTACCTAATTTATATTTGGTTTACATTCTGTAATGTGTAAAATTTCATACCATATTTCTACAATCATCTAATTGTTTCTTTTACCTTAGAAAATCCACAGTTTAGCCAAGGGTTTTCTGGCTTTTTCAGTTTCAGAGATTTCATTACCAATATGAGATTTCAAAAGATGAAAGTAAAATAATACAGCCAACAAAAATGCATCAGCAAAGAAAAATGAACTCAACACTTACATATACAGTTCATATTGGCTTTTAGATAATTTTTTAAAAAGATAATTAGATTACATAAATATTATACAAAAAATATAGGGATTCCCATAAGCCCCACCTCCCAAACCTCCCACAACCTCCCACATAAACATCCTTCATTAGTGTGGCACATCACCTGCAATGGATAAACACATCCTGCTTTGCCGTTAAGCGTGGACCATAGTTCACTTTGTAGACCACACTCTCTCCCACACAGTTCTGCATGTTATATCATGATATAAAATGGCCTATATCTGTCGAGGCAATGTATCTCAGGACAACTCCGAAGTCCTGAAAAAGCCCCTGTATTGCAACTGCTTTTCCCTCTCCCTGCCCCCAGAGCATCCAGTGTCCACTGGATCCACATTAATGTTGTAATTTCTTCCATTGCTTGAATCACAATATGTCTATAATAGAATACTAGTAAGTCCACTCTAGTCCATAGCTCTTCCCCAATCCTGAGGAGTCTGGGATGGTGATGTCCACTCCACCTCCAATTGAGAAGGGGGTTATATCCCATGGATAAAATGGATGGGATTATCTTGCCTGCAGCTGCAGATACTCTCCATTCCCTGGAGTGGCTGTTGTCCATCATTGTCTCCCCGCCAGTTGTCCTGGATGAGTCCACTGAGCTGTAGTGTAGGAGTTGCAGCTCTACAGAGATTCTGAGCCCAGCTGGCACATGGAGAGCCCAAAGACTCCAATCTCTGGGTGTACATCTACAAACTCCAGCACCATGTAAAGTTTGAATAGAAGAGACTGATTAACCATGTGCAGGGAAGACATATTTGAGTCCAACTCTGTCACTCTCAGGAGCACAAATTCCAAAGTAGGGCCCACTGGCAAGGCACCAAACTCCGGAGCTATCTGCCCTGACATAGGACCTGGATGTCTCCAAGCCCTCTAGAGCCCCTCTATTTGGGGTGTTATCCACTTTGGAAGCCTATGTGGTCCTACTGAGGTGTGCATAAGTGTTACCTCTGGGATGATCTCCCAACTCACTTTGAAGTCTCTTAGCAATATGAACTCATTACCTTTCCCCCCTTTTATTTGAGGTCTTTATCCAGTCGCATTGCCAGTTGGCACTTAGTAGTAATCCCTCAGTGCCAGGGTGGCTCATTCCTGGGAGTCATATCCCACACTGGGAGGAAGGTAATGTATTCATATGCTGAGTTTGGCTTACAGAGAGGCCACATTTGAGCAACAAGGAGGCTCTCAGGAGGCAACCCTTAGGCACCCCCTAACAATAGGCTAAGTTTCAATTTCAAAAGAAAGACTCATAAGGCTAGTCATCAATAACAAGGGCCCATCAGTGAATCAACCTCCTTTGCCAGACACTGCCCCTGCACTTGAGGGACTGTTGCTGCTCCCTTAGAGAATGTGGCAGAGTTCCCCAGGATGGGAATTCAGTATTCTCTCATTTATTGAGTGATTCTTCACCCACTGTGACAATGCCCCGTTGAACATTTGAACAATTTTATAGACCTTATATGTATGTTCAGGTGAACTTCTTCCCATGCACCCCCCCATCCCTGACACCCCCTACCGATGATCCTCTCCCACCCCAGTTGTAACCCTTCTGTGATCCATAGCTTCTTTAAAGATGAAGCCAATAAAAGAGCCAAATACCATTAATAGGAAAATGAAATAGTAATGATAAGTTTAAATGTAAGAGATAAAATACATGAAAACAAAAAAAAAAACTAAAAATAAAATAAAATAAAATTGGGATATTTAAAAAATGAAAAATATTTTAAAAAATTTAAAGGAAAATATTTTGGACATTTTGCTTTTTATCACTGCAATATCTGGTGTCCTGTCTGTGCCGTGGCACCTTTCCCCTCTCATTCCCCAGTGTCTCACTATTTTTCATTTTGTTTTCAAAGAAGTTTTAGGTCACAGCAAAGTCACACACAGAATATAAGAGGCTCTCATATATCCAACCTCCTCCCCCTTTCCTCACTCCATATTAATATCTTTTTATATGTGAATGGTAGTATTTTAACTGGTATGCAAATAGGGAAACATAGGTACTAAACATTGTCAGTTGTTTACAGTATGGTTTATATTTTAGACCATACATTTTTATAAATTTTGATGATATTTACCATGTCCTATGTCCATCACTATAAGGTAATGAAGAACATTTCCACTGACCACTAAATACCCTGTTTGATATCTTCTGTTCCTCCCTCCCCATCCTCCCAGGTCCCACGATGACCCCTTGGCTTGACTCGTTGGATGACCAGATTCATAGTTAGGTACAACTAGAGGTCTTGACACATTGGTTTGTCCTCCCCTTTTAGGAACCACATTTGCTTTTGAGAGACCCCCACCTGTCTATTTCTGAGCAAATCGATCCTCCCAAAGATGGGAGTCCAATTCCTTCCTGCTCAGTATGTGGGTCTCCACCCACTGATATAACACATTATGACAGTATGAACACTCACACACTCCCTAGAAGCCTGCTCCAGGTGCAACCAACACACAAATTGAGTGACCCTTTCCTTGTCATATTGTCATAAGAGCATAGTCACCTCTGTACTTTCAACCTCATACCCACAAATCCCAAGTGTTCACCTGGTGGTCCCTCCAGGTGGTCCTCACCCAACTCTCTCCACAGTATCCTGGGTATTCTAATCCACCCTTCCCAATCTACTCACCTGTCAGCCCTGCAAGACCAAATCCAATAATATCACTACCCTCCTGTCCTATCCCTTCAATACACAACTCTACTCTATCAGTTTACCATAGATTACATCCGTATGGGTGATGACTCACAACCTTCTCTTCTCTTTCTCTTTCTTGTAAACTTATCTTTCTGACAATAGCTCTCTGTGACTGTTCAATTTCCTTAATTCACATCAGTGAGGTCATGTACTCTACATCCTTCAATGCCTGGCTTGCTTCACTTAACATAAGCTCTTCAAGATTCATCCATGATATCCCATGTGTTAGCACTTTATTCCTTCTTACAGCTGATTAATACTCCATTGTATGTATGTACCACATTTTGTTTAGCCTTTCATCTGTTCATGGGCACCTGGGTTGATTCCAACTTTTGGCAATAGTGAACAATGCCACTATGAACATTGGTGTGCATATATCTGTTTGTGACTTTGCTTTCAATTCTTCTGGGTATATACCCAGCAGTGGAATCACTGGATCATATGGAAGCTCTATAATTAGTTTTTTGAGGAACTGCTATACTGTCCCCCACAGTGGCTGGAGCATTCCATAATCCCAGCAGTAGTGGATGAGGGTTCCTATTCCTCCAGATTCTCTCCAACACTTATACTCTGCTGTTTTTTTTTAATAACAGCCATTCTAATGGGTGAAAGATGGTATCTCATTGTAGTTTGGATTTGCATTTCCCTCAGAGCTGGTGATGTCGAGCATTTTTTCATGTGCTTTTTAGCCATTTGTAATTCTTCCTTGGAGAAGTGTCTTTTCACAACACTTGCTCATTTTTTAAATGGGTTGTTTGTCTTTTTATTTCTGAGGTGTAGGATTTCTTTGTATATGCAGGATATTAGGCTCCTGTCAGACATATGGTTGCCAAATATTTTCTCCCATTGGGTAGGCTGCCTTTTTATTTTCTTGATAACGTCCTTTGGTGTGCAAAAGTTTTTAATTTTGAGGAAAACCCATTTATCTATTTTTCCTTTTGCTGCTTATACTTTGGGTGTGAATTTCATGAAACCATTTCCTATTACAAGGTCCTGTAGATGCTTCCTTATATTATCTTCTAAGGTCTTTATGGTCTTGGCTCTTATATTTAGATCTTTGATTCATCTTGAGTTGATTTTTGTGTAAGGTGTGAGATGGTGTTCCTCTCTCATTCTTTTGGATATGGATATCCAGTTCTCCAAACACCACTTGTTAAAGAGGCCATTCTCTCTCAACTGAGTAGGCTTGGTGGCCTTGTTGAATATCAGATCACTGTATATGCGAGGATCTATATCAGAACTCTCAATTTGATTCCATAGGTCAGTATGTCTATCCTTGTGCCAATACCATGCAGTTTTGAACACTGTAACTTTGAAGTATGTTTAAAGTCAAGTAGTGTGAAACCTCCAACTTCATTTTTCTTTTTCAATATGTCTTTGTCTATTTGGGGCATGTTACCCTTCCAAATAAATTTTGCAAAAAGTTTTTCCAGTGTGGTCTATATTTGGGTATGATCCACATGCACTCGAGAAGAATGTATATCCCGCTGTATTTGCGTGTAGTGTTATGTATATGTCTATTAGGTCCAGGTCCTCTAATGTATTATTCAGAGTCTTTGTTTCCTTATTGATTCTCTGCCTAGATGTTCTGTCTAATGGTGATAATGGCATATTAAAGTCTCCCACTGTAATTGTAGAGGCATTTATGTCTCCACTTAGTGTTTCCAGCATTTGTTTCATGGATTTTGAGGTGCCCTGATTAGGTGCATAAATGTTTATGATTGTTCTTTCTTCTTGAAAGATTACCATTTTACTAATATATAGTGTCCATCTTTGTCTCTTACAATAGTTTTGCATTTAAAGTCTTATTTTGTCCAATATTAGTATAGCTACTCCTGCCCTTTTTTGGTTGTTGTTTGCTTGTAAAATTGTTTTCCAACCATTCACTTTCAGCCTCCTTGAATCCCTGTGTCTAAAGTGGGTTTCTTGTAGACAGCATATACATGGATCATATTTCCTTATCCATTCTGCCAGTCTGTGTCTCTTGCCTGATGAGTTTAATCCATTAATATTCAGTGTTATTACTGTCAAGGAAGTTCTTATATCAACCATATTTTCTTTGGGTTTATATATGTTACATGTTGTTTTTATTTCTCTTTTTGTCTTTTTAGTTGTTCTTACACTCTACTCCAACTCTTTCTCTCCTGTTTTTTCCTTTCAACCTGTCGAACTTCCTTTAGCATTTCTTGAAGGGTAGGTTTCTTATTGGCATACTCTCTTAATTTCTGTTTATCCGTGAATATTTTGAAGTCTCCATCATTTTTGAATGCCACCTTTGCTGGTTAGAGAATTTGTGGCTGGAATTTTTTTCCTTTTAGTACCTTGACTATGTCATACCACTGTCTTCTCACCTCCATGGTTTCAAATGAAAAATCAGCACTTAATCTTATTGAGCTTCCCTTATATGCGATGGTTCTCTTTTCTCTTGCTGCCTTGAGTATTTTTTCTTTGTCTTGAACATTGGAAATTTTGACAAGCATATGTCTTGGAGTATGCCAGTTGGGATTTATACTCTTTGGGGTGCATTGTGCTTCCTGGACATGTACGTTCATCTCCCTCAATAGGGTTGGGAAGTTTTCAGCCATTATTTCCTTCAATACTCCTTCTGTTCCCTTTCCCTTCTCTTCTCCATCTGGGATGCATATAATGTGTGTGTTTGTGCATTTTGTGTTATTGGTTTAATCCCTAAGTCCCTCCTGGATTTTTCCATCTTTTTATTTATCTGTTCTACTATCTGTTTGATTTCAGATGTACTGTCTTCCACATCATTAATTCTTTCTTCTGGCTGTTCAAATCTGCTGTTATGTGATTCCAGCATCTTTTTGAATTCTGGAATTGTGCTATTCATCATGATCATATCTGTTATCTTTTTATGTGTGTTTACAAATTCTTCAGTATGTTCTCCCAGTGTCTTCTTAATATTGTTAATCTCTTCCTTCACTTCATTAAGTTGGTCCATGATATTTGTTTGGGCAGCTTTGATTAGTTGTACGTTGTTCTGCATCTCTTCTTGATTTTTAGTTTGCTCATTGGACTGGTCCATGTCTTCCTGTTTCTGAGTATGATTTGTAATTTTTTGTTGCCCTCTGGTCATCATTTATCTTGATGGGTTCATTCAGTTGATTAGCTTCTCTCTCTGATCTAGAGTTTTATTTAGCGATGGTTCTGTATGTGTGTTAAGTTTTCTCTTTGACACTTTGTTCTTCTTGTTCTATTTCCTTGCTGTTTTCTTTGTTCCCCTGAAGGAAAAAAAACATAGGGCCAGAGATATCTAAAGAGGTAAGAAAGGAAAAAGGATAATAGTAATAATAATAAAAGTTAGAAGGGGGACTGTATAAGACTTAGTGAAATGAATACTTAACTCATGTAAGCAGTGTAGATTAATAGGGAAAAAAATGCAGTACCTACAATGGAATGGTAAAAGAAATAGAGAAAAATATATAGAATGATTTAAAGGGCCAGAATGATGAGGAGAAAGAGATAGAGTAAAGAAAGGGCTGAAAGGAAATAGTTAATAAAAACAAAACAAAACACATAATTGACAAGATAGAAATCAAACCCAATACAGTTCAGAACTAATTAAAAAAGGTGGAATGTAAGCACCAAAAAATAAAGCAGAAGATAGAAAGATGAAGGAAGGAAAAGAGATAACGTTAGTAGACACAGGACATGGTAAATGTCATCAAAATTTATAAAAGTGTACAATCTAAAATATAAACCATACTGTAAACCATTGACATTGTTTAGTAGCTATGTTTCACTATGTGTATATCACTTATAACGATTCTACCATCCACATAAAAAAAGGTTTTAATATGGGGTGAGGAAAGGTGGAGGAGGTTGGTTATATGAGTGTCTTGTATTCTGTGTGTAACTTTGCTGTGACCTAAAACTTCTTTGAAAATTAAATGAATAATAGAGAGACACTGGGGAGTAAGATGGGGAAGGTGCCATGGTACAGACTGGACACCAGATATTGCAGTGATAAAAGGCAAAATGTCAAAAAAATTAAAAAAAA
>JAQZBX010071170.1:0-15285 GCA_029593785.1 Cabassous unicinctus | reverse complement strand
TTTTCTTCTTAAAGCTATTTTCCCTTCCACCTCTTCCCTCCATGTCCCTTTTAGTCCAGATTGACAGTGGTTATGTTCATACAGATCTTGCAAAATCTTGTTGGTTTAGCATACAGATAGCAGGGGTTGAAGCCAATGGACAGTAAGACTTTACACAAGTCTTTCCTGGATAATTGCATTTTTAACCCAGACTAAACAGTTCCAAGTTTAGTTAATACCTGAAATGGGGCACTATCATCTGGAGAACTTGATTTCCAGAGGCTTAGAATTTCTAGAATCAGCTTCTGGTTTCTTTGTGCCCAACAATTCAGTCCTCAGCTTATCTCTTACATCAAGCACTTTACTATAAGTTTCAAGGAGATGCCAGGCTGCATTTTCCACATTTAGTTTGGCAATCTCCTTGGCTAAATGTCCAAGCTCATAATTTTCAAATTCTGCCTTCCTTATAATATCAGGAGGCAATCTAACTAAGTTCTCTGAAACTTTAAAAGACAGATCACTTTTCCTCCACTTTCCAATAATAATTTCATTTGCTTCTAAATCCTCTTCAAAAGTCTCTTTAGTGTCCAAATTCCTATCAACAGTCTCTTCAAAGTAATTTAGGCATTTTCTACCAAGCATCTCACAATTGCTCCAAAAAATATCTTTTACCCATTTATAAAACCATTCTAGCATTTTTGGTAATTGCAAAAGCATGGCCCCACTACTGGGTAACAAATTCTGTATTAGACAGCCAAAGGGGTGCTGATGCAAAGTACTAGGAATCTGTATCACACCTAGAGGAACAGACCAGTTTGCAAACATATTTTTTCTCTTTTTGGGGGGTTCATAAATAATATCAGACTGTCACAGGCACTCTCACTGTTACTGCAAATCTTAGCTGTTCTCTGGAGTTCAGAGAAAGAAGGCTGTGACAGTTTTTGCTTGTTCAAAACTCCTGTCAGGAGACTGAACAAAGGAGTGTCTCATATGCCATCTGGTGACATCATTCTATGGTTCTTTGCATACAGTATGATTTATATGCCAAATTCAACCTTTGATGTACTGTTACACTTATTTGACAAAGTGTACTGTCATGTAACAGCCACCATTTTAAGGTATTTTTCACCCAAATAGTTTTCTTATACTCCATTTCAGTCAATATTTCCTACCTTCCCAAATACTAGCATGCACTTAAATGTTTTATGTCCCTGTTGTTTTTCCCTTGCCAGAACTTTTTAAAAAAGAAAGAAAGGAATCATATAGTATGTAGTGTTTGGAATCTGGCTTTTTCAGTTACTATAATTCATTAAAAATTCATATGTGTTGCATAAGTGTCTATTTTCTTCCTTTATATTGTCTAGTGTAATTCCATTATCATACTGTATCACAGTTTCTTTATCCATTTACTAGTTGAAGTATACCTGGTTATTTGGAGTTTTGGTTGATTATGATTAAAGATGCCAAAAACATTTGTATGCAGGATTTTCCATGAACATGGGTTTTAATATCCTTAAAGTAAATTCTTATGAGTTGAATCATGGGGTTTTATGGTAAGTGTACTTTTACTTTCAAGTAAACACAGGTTTTTGAAACAGAGCTATAATAATACCTTGCAGTATATTGCCTTCAATATGTATGACATTTCCATTTTCTCTGTATTATCTCTATTATTTGATATTGTGGATTTGATTTTTTTTTTAATTTCAACATTTTAATAGGATTTTGGTGTTATCTTACTCTACTTTTAGTTTACATGAACTGATGATGTTGAGCATCATTCCATATCCTTATTTTCTCTACCCTTATGTCTATTCAAACATCTTGCCTGCTTTCTTTTTTAAATGAGATTCTGGTTTCTTATTTGACTATTTTTTAATGCTTTATTTTGTGTACACAAATTTTATTGGGTGTAAAATTTGCCAATATTTTTAGCAGTCTTGGATTTCTGTTATTGTTTTAGCATTGTCTTTTTAAGAATAGAAAATAGGCTTTGATCCACACAAATTTTTGAGTTTATTCTGGACATGCTTTTGATGTTTTATCTAAGAAATAATCACCAAACATATGCTAACATATTTTTAACAGATTTATTAAGATATGATTTTAATGCCATATGATTCAGCATTTTAAAATATAGAATTTTTATTTATTATATTCAGAGATATATGCAACAATCATTGTAGTCTGAGAGCATTTTTATCATTTTGAGAAACACTATACCCTTTAGCTATCACTTTCTCTGCCCATTTCCCCACAATCCTAAGGATTGCAAGTAGAAAGCAATTCTACTTGCTTTCTCTATAAAGTTTACTGTCCTGGACAATCATATTAATTGAATCATAAAATGCATTATCCTTTCTATTCATGCATAAAGTTTTGATGGCTTATCCAAGTTGAAGCATCTATCAGTACTTCATTCATTCTTATGGGCTGAATAATATTCCATTTTGTATCTATACTATAGATTTTATTAATATTTTTCTTAGGGAAATTGTAGGTTTACAGAAATATCATGCATAAATTACATAAAACAGATTTTTCACAAGGCACTATATATATTTTTTTGAGGTACTGGAGCAAGGGAATGAACCTGGGACCTCATATGTGAGAAGCTGGTGCTCAACCATTGAATCACATTGGCTCGAATTGGTTATTTTTATTTGTTTGCTTGTTGTTTTTTTGTTTTGTTTTGTTTTGTTTTGTTTTGTTTTAAGGAGACACCATAAACTGAATCTGGGAACTCCCATGTGGTAAGCAGGTGCTCAACTACTTGAGCCACTTCCATTCCACATCCTATTAATAGTATCTAGTGTTAGTGTCTTACATTTGTTATAATTTAATGAAGGAATGCTAATAATTGTACTGTTAACTATAGTTGATTATTTAAAATAAGGTTCATTGTGTTGTACAGTCCTACGGTTTTTCTTTTAATTTTTAGTCTCAACATATATATGACCTAAAATTTTCTCTTTCAGTCATATTCACATATATCCTGCAGTGCTGTTAATTACATTCACAATGTTGTGCTACATTCACCACCATTCATTACCAAAATTTTACAATAAAACCCAAAAGAAATTCTGTAAAATGTAAACATTAACTCCCCATTTCTTACCCCATCCCAGACCCTGGTAATCTATATTCTAGAGTCTGACTTTATGAGTTTACTTATTCTAATCATTTCATATCAATTACATCATACGATATTTGTCCTTTTGTGTATGTCTTATTTCACTCAACATCATGTTTTCAAGGTTCATCTATGTTGTTGCATGAATCAGAACTTCATTACTTTTTAATGCTAAACAATATTTCATTGTATGTATATACCATAGTTTTGTTTACCCATTTATCAGTTGATGGACACTTGAGTTGCTTCCTTCTTATGTCAATTGTGAACAATATTGCTATGGACATTAGTGTGCATATATCTTTTCAGGTTGATGCTTTGAATTCTTTTTATACCATAGTTTTTAATGCAGTCATCTGTTGATGGACATTTGGTTTGTTTCCAACTTTTGGCTATTACCACTAATGCTGCTATAAACACTTGTAGTTGAGCTTTTTGGGAGCCTATATTTTCATTTCTTTTGTGTATCTACCTAGGACTGGAATTTCTTGATCCTATGGTTATTCTATACTTAATCATTAAAGGAATGACCGGACTCTTTTTCCTCATGTCCACATCATTTTACATTCCCAGCAGCAGTGAATAAGTGTTCTCATTTCTCTACATCCTAAATGACTTTTGTATATCTGTGTTTTATTTTAGCCATTGTAGTGTGTGTAGAGTAGTATTGCAGTATGTTTTTTAAAAATTTTTAATGGAGAAGTTGTAGTTTACCAAAAATCTCATGTAAAAAATATATTGTTCCCATATAACCACTTTTATTAACACTTTGCATTAGAGTGGTGCCTTTGTTTGAACTGATGGAAAAGTATTTAAATTGTAGTATTAACTATAGTCCATAGTCTACATTGGGGTGTATTTTTCCCTGTATACCACCCGATTATTAAAACCTTGAATTAGTGTGGTACATTTGCACTTTTATTTAAAAAAAAAACACTTTTATAATTGTACTATTAACTGTTCACCACCATTTTGCTGAATTCACTTATTAGCTCAAATAGATTGTAGATTTTTCATGACTGTCAGTGTAAAGGGTCATATCTACAAATATTGAAAATTTCACCTTTTCTTTTCCAATTTTGATGCCTTTTATTTCTTTTCCTTGCCAAACCTCTCTGGCTAGAGTTTTTCTAGTATAGTGTTGAATAACAGTGGTGAAAATGGACATCTTTGTCTTGTTCCAGACTTTAGAGGGAAAGCTTTATGATTTTCACCCTTGATTATGATGTATGCTGTGAGTTTTTATATATGTCATTTATCATATGGACTAACTTTCCTTCTATTCCTATTGTTCTAAGTATTTTCATCAAGAAATGATGCTGGATTTTGTCAAATGTGTTTTCTGCATCAATTGAGATGATCATGTTGTTTTTCCCTTTCATTTCATTAATGTGGTTTATCACATTGATTTTCTTCTGTTTAAACACATTTGCAAACCAGGGATAAAACTCACTTTATTATGGTGTATAATTCTCTTAATGTGTTGTTGGATTCAATTTGCAATATTTTGGTGAGGTATTTGTATCTATAGTCAAAAGAGAAATTAGTCTATAGTTTACTTTTTTTGTATTTTTATCTGGATGTGGTATTAGGATGATGAGTAAGAGTGAATTATTTAAATTCCATATATTTGTGGATTTCCAGTTTTCTGCTAGTTATAGATGAATGTATTATTGGAAACTGAAAAAAAAAGAGGGTCCTTGTTTTAAAGTTGCAGAAAACTTGGCAAAATTGACTTCTGATATAAGATGGAAGGCAGAATTTGGAAGTTATGAGCTTGGACATTTTGCTGATGAGATTAACAAGCTAAATGTGGGAAATGCTCCCTGGCTTCCCCTGGCAGTTTATAGCAAAATGTGATAATAAAGAGATAAGCAGAGAACTAATTTCCTGGGCACAAAGAAACCAGAAACTGATGGTTTGTAAAATTCTGAGCTTCTGGAAAATAAGTCCCTACAGAATAATGTCCCATGTGAGGAATTAACTGAACATAGAATTAGGCAGCCATTTCCTTACAAGCCATGACTGGAAATGCAGTTATCCAGAAAGGATTTGTTGAAAGTACTATTGTTTGATGTTTTGGGCCCATTTGAACTACATGCAAAACCCACAAGCTTTTTGCAAGATCTGTATGAATATAACCACTGTTAGCCTGGAATAAAAGAGGCAGAAAAGGGAGAAATTGAAGGAAAAATTTCTTCAAGGGCAAAACAGTGGGAGCTGAGGTATGGACTTCTTCTTGGGCCCAAAGAGGGACTCCACCTATGTGTGTGGAAAGGGTGAGTTTGCACCAGCACTTGAAGAAAGTTAGCTTTCTGCCTCATTGTTCAGAGAGTGTTCTGCCACCACAGGATTCAGAGAGGATAGATCACATTCCCTGGGGTTGGGGAGAGTTTAGGTGTCCATCCCACTGTTCTGAAGGGATTGAACATATGCTCCAGAGATTGGAAAGATCTTGACTATCACCTCTGTGTTTTTGGTGCATGAGTCCTAGAGGTTGGCTGCCACATTCTTGATGAGCTGAGCATGGAACTGAGAAGATGGTCAGTGGGCAAGGCATTGGAGTGCTTGTGATTCCATGAGGCCCCAAGGAGAAGAAACCATCATTCTACAGAAGACTCTCAGACTGTGAAATCTCATGGAATATGCCCTGTAGGTTTTCAGAACTGTTTGGGAACCATGATCTCTATTTTCTTTCCAAGTTCTCCCTATGGCAATGGAAACATGTATCCTGTGACTGTCTCTCCTTTGTATGTTAGATGCAGATAACTTGAATGTAAATTTTACCAGTCTACAGACAGGAAAATTTTGCCCCAAACCAAACTGCATGTGTATAACTGATTTTTATGAGATTTTATACTTAACATTGCTACTGAAATGATTTAAAGCTTTTTGAAATATTGTGATGTTATGGTATTTTGCATATGAAAATAACATGTATTTTTGGGGTCCCCAGGGTTTAATGTGCTGGGTTGAGTCTTCTGTGTACCTCAGAAAATTATGTTCTTAAGCTAACCCATTCCTGCATGTGTAAGCCTCTTGTATTTAGGACTTTTTGATTAGATTCAGTTAAGGGACCTTTACATTAGATCACTTCAGTGTAGGGCCTTTGATTAGATTGTAGGACCTGGGATGGGTTTTAATCCTTTGATTAGACTCTTATATAAATGGAACACAGAGAAAGAGAGCTGCCATTTCACCCAGCCACCTGAGAGAAGACTCCATGATTGCCTACAGCTGCAGAAAGACAGAGAAATCCTGAGAGGCTGAGAGAGAGGCTGGCGGCTGGAATGGAGAATCTTGAAGCTGAAGAGACATAGCCTAGGGAGAGATGAGACATATACCTGATTGCCTACAGCTGAGCTTGGGAAAAAAGAGAGCCTTTAGTTTCACTACTCTGTGTGGCTCTATTATCTGTGGCAGGAGGGAATTGGGCCATACTGTTTCTGAATGACTCCCAATTTGCATGGGACCAAGTAATTGCCTGGGTTTGGAAATAAGTTTAATGAGTATGTGAAGACTTACACATGGAAAATTTTGCTAAAAGAAATAAAAGGAGATTGAAATAAGTGGAAAGAATTTCCATGCTCATGGATTGAAAGGCTAAATATTGTTAAGATATCAATTCTATCCAAAATTACTTACAGTTTCAACATAATCTCAAAGTTCCAACAGCATTTTTTTTTTTTTTTGCTGAAATGGAAAAGCCAATCATCAATTGAGTTGGAAGGTTAAGCATTTTTGAATTGTCAAAATCATCTTGAAAAAGGGAAAATTTAGTAGAGTTCCAAAACTCAATGAAAAAGTGAAAGAGATGCATCTCAGATAAGGTACCCATTGAAATATAAAAGAAAGGAAAATAGATATGTTTATAAATTATCACACATATACACAAAGGACATCCTTGAAAAAGAGCAAAAGAAAAATAAGTAAATAAAACCTTTTAAAATGAATATAGAGTATAATAAATCTATGGAAATGGATCCAAAACTAAAGAAATCAATGTTACTAATAAAGATAACAAAATGAATGATATAAAAATAATTTTATAATTTAACTCAATAAAAGTTTAAATAAGAGAAACATTAAAGTTTTGGAATGCTCACTCTTTGTATGGATAAAGAAATGCAAACATAAAAATTCTTTAATAAATTTCCTTCATACTACTGTAATTCAAATATAAATATTACCATCAGGACCACAGCAAAACAAAACAAAAGAACCAGAAGCCAAATATGGGAACAAGTTTCCCCACTTGAATGATGTGCTGGCAAATGCCTACAAAGACTTTGGCAAATCCAATTATGACTCTTATAATATTATAAACACATAAATTCTTTCTCAAAATCACAGCAAGAGATAGACTTAGAAAAGTCATGCATGTTGGGTGCTATCCATAGATAAACAAAAATGCAGACTGTGATAATGTCATATTCAATGAAGGAAGTCAAAGCAAACTCATTTCAAAGTGTACTCCATTATGGAGTCAATAACATTTATGTCATGAAATGTTCTTTGTAAGTATTACAAAGAACATACCTACACAGTCAGTCTTGAGAATATGTAACAAAGTTTGTAATGCTGTTAACTAATTTATGCCTCATTTCCTTCAAAAATATATTGTACAAAAAATATTGTACAAATTCTCAGCAAAGCATAAGTAGTGAATTAGGTCCTTGGTGCTTTTAGGATGGGTGAGTGCTCTGCTTCTTGAGCTCTTCAAGAGCCACCAGGAAACAGGTGTTCTGCATCCTCAGTGTTGCTGTACTATCAAAAGCATCCATTGCCATGCAGAAGCAGGCTCATCATTGCCCAGGCCCTCTTGGTCTGCATGGACAGACCTGCTTAGTGCTGTGTTTCAGTGCTAGACACCTCTTTGTTTCCATTAATCAAAGCCACATCACCCAAGATCTCTGTCAAAAAAGTCTGGTATCTGATATCCATTGAGCAATCATTTGTTTTCCTTTTATTCAGTAGCCTAGTGGGTTAAAGAAAGGCTATTTATTGGGTCCTCTATAATTCCATCACCAGTAATGGCCTAGGCATTAGTCAGGTGTTACAGACATAAATGAATAGTTGAACAAAAGCAATTATTCTTGCCTCCCTGTCTTTTACACTTTAGCAATACACAGATAGAAAAGCAAAAACCAACCATGTTATAAAACCAAATTGCTTTAATATGAATAAAGTATGAACTCAAATTATAAATCATAAGCCTACCCTCTCATGTTGGATCATATCTAAACCCAACCTTTCTTGATGTTCAACACCCAATATATCCAAAGAAATTTAGTAATGTTGAAAATAAAGAAGATAGAATGGATTCCACAATTACCCAATAAATTTATATATTAAAGCATCACATCCTGAAAGAGAAAGAAAAGCTAAACCCATATTCATAGGATAATTCTTTGCCTTATATTGTGGAAAATACTAGTTAAACAATATAAGTGTTTACCTTAGGAAGATAAAAAGAAATACAATGTAAACATCAATTTAGGCATGGCATGGAAGACAATTAATAGGGAGAAGCAGAAAATAAACACCTAAATTGGCATGGCTGAGGATGGGTGAAAAGGAAAATTTTAACCCTTACTTCTTAAGTTTGTGGAGACTTAGACTCCTTGATTTCAGGATAAAAAGCCTTTGAAAAATAATTTATGCCGTAGCGATGACAGTGAATTTTTATAAGTAGACAGAAATACAAGGTATATTTTTTATTTCATGCTCTTTGGGGACACAATATATGATTTCAAAGATTTCTGTTTTCCATTTTATTAAAACTATTCCCATGCTTCATATATAAATTAATGAAGAGTATTTGTTGGATCACTTAGTTATATCAGGACATCTATTATTGAGAATATTCTTTTTAGCTGTTTTAATAGCCAATTCAGATTTTTTTTGGTATTGTAGATGGAAATTTATCAATGTAATATTGCCATTTTATCAATTAATCCTGTGAGGTGTTTGATCCTGTTAGTATTATTACTTCCAGGTGTAAGTCATTGACTTGTAGTTATTTGACTCTATTTAGAAAATTTGAAAATTTGTGACCAATTTCCCCCTCCCTAAGGACTGGTTTATTGTCTATGATTGGTATCTTTTAATCAGGTATTGCACGCAATACAATTTTCTCTAATTTGATATATTGTCTTAGACTCAAGCTTCATACTTCTCATAGAGAGGTCATGAGTTGTCACTCCCTTGACTAATAAAGAGCTTCAGGGCCTTATAATTAAATAATGATTTTTAAATTAATAATTATTATTATAAATAAACATTAATTGAACACTCATTGTTAAGCTTATTTCAAAACACTCTACATGTAATAATTTATTTTATCATTCAGAGTAAAAAGTTGTTTTAAAATACTACCCACATTTTATGGATGAAGAAATTAAGACAGAGAAGGAATATGGGATAAATACATCATATTTAATGGTGCTTGATTTATCTTGGGTCTCTACAAACATCAGGAGCATTTGGCCCCAGGAATCATTTATAGTCAATCCTGGTCTCCAGGCATCCTCAGTTTAAAATCCCTTTGGTGTCCAGAAACATGACTATTTCTTGTCCATCTAAGAGTTAGGTTTCTCCCACTTCCTGCAACACCTACCTGTTGTTGAGGCTTCCTAAGCAGCATATTGAAGGTTTCCAAGGTGTAGCTGTCCCTGTTAAGTCTACAGAAACAATTTGAGTGTAGAGATAGGCCTTTCCAGGTTAAAAACCCTGTTTCCAAGGAGGGAACACTTTTACCAAGGTACATGGTAACTACTCTCCTAGAGCTGGGGCTATGACAACAGGATTGGGGGTATTTCTCAGAAATTCCCAATCAGTCCTATTAGGTGGTGCAGGTCATTTCCATTTCCCATGCTTCATAAGTACTATTTTAAACCTTTTCCATGACATTTTAATCTCCACAGTACTGGCTTTCCATGAATATTCAGCAGCTTATTTGAAATGTATTTGAGAAATGAAAAAGTGCTTTTTGAGGTAGGTATTTAGGGCCATTAAATTTGAAAGTGTTCCTCTATTGGCATCTCTCCCATAACAGGTAAGGCATTATCTTTAATCCCAGCTAACTTCTTTATCTCTACCTTTGTGTTTGAATCCCATTCCTTCTTATGGGATCAGTAACTATACATCATTATTTATAAGATATATTCCTTATTTTAAACTACTCCCTCTCAATCTAATCCATCCTCTTAGATTTCAAACATGTTCTAAAATCTGCCATTTAGAAATCTGAAAAAATTAAAACACTTTTGAACTTTTATTTCTTGCTAGTGACCTCTCATCTCCTTCTAGCGCAAGCTGTGAGCAGAGTCCATTCATCACCATTTCTTTTCACCCCACACCAACATAACCCTTTTAAGTCTGGGTTTTTCTTCCAATTAATTCATGGACATCAGTCCTGATGACAATATTTCATCAGTATAACAATCTCAAGTGATTTTGTCAGCTTTCATCATATTTCATGCTCAGCAGAACTGAATTAATTTCTTAACACTCAAAATCCAGACAAGGAGTTCTTCTGTTAAGAGAGATCTATTCCATCCCTTGTGCCACTGGGATCTCTCTTTGTATGTTCAGGGATCACTCTTTGTATGTTCAGGGATCACTCCCCCTGGATTCCTTCTTCCTGAAGGAATCTTGCAAGAGAAAGCTTAGTGACACCATGAAGCTACTGCTTTGCAGGTGGTCTTGGGGCCACAACTGATATTCATTATCTCCCATCTTGTTCATTCTAGGTTTCCCTCACCCACCTAGCCCCTCTGATAGTCACAGGAGCTTACCAGGTGTCATATCATAACTCTCTTGGGTCTGATCTCTTGGTCATAATGTCCTTCTCAGGCAGGGTTTGCTGCTCTTGTCCATTTATTAACACAGTCAAGCAGGGGTATATAGAGAGGTGCTGAAGTAAATCATGTGGGTGCCAAACATATTCTTCCCAGGCTCTCTTATAAAGCAACATGCCTCCTTCCTCCTGATAGGCCAGATCAATCTCAACTGCCAAGACAGGGACCCCTATTCTTCCCTGTCAGGCCCTGAGAATGAAGAGCAAGAAGTGCCCAGCTGGTGACCAGAGAAAAGGGTTCAATGTCACTATTCTTGGGTTTTTGTCTTTTACATAAATATTAGAATCAGTTTGTCAGCTTTGTCAGGAAATTCAGTATGAAGTTTGCATGGAATTTCATTCTATTAATTAGATAAGTGATGTATTAACAATATATTGAAACATACTTCATGTTTGTAGAACTATATAAATTTCTAAATGTATTGCTCATTTTTTCAGATTTGAGGAAATCAATAAATGATATCTCTACTCCAATCTGTAGGATAGTGAAAACTGGGTAAGTTAAAGGGCAAAAGGTAGATGAAGATTAAACTTTCTGCTCTTCATTGTTATAGGGCATGTGGAGGACAAGGTTTGGTTAAACCTAATTTAACAGCAGACACCTCAAGGAAAAATTCGGACACAGTAGATTGTAAGATAAATTTGACTATGTGCAGTAGAGTCACAGCAGTAGCTTTAAGATTGTTTTGGGAAAATTTTATAATAAATGTGTCATTCAAAGAAAATAAAAGCAGTGACAAAATAATGCAAGAAATAAAATTATATAAACAAGAAATCTGTAAACAGCCAAACTTAGAAATAAATAATTGCATGATGATGCAAAAATGAATTAATTTACTTAAACTTATGACATAATAATTTGGGGAGTGTTGGGGTTGGCAAATACACTATGTGGGTGCCACAAAGGAGTCAATCTATTGAATATAAATTGACAAAGATAAAATTAAAAATGAATGTATATAGTGTAAACTTGGGGATATACATAGAAAGAATTAAAATAGTTCAAATGTGTTATGTCTGAGAAATGTGGCTGAACTGTAGAAAAACAGGAAAGGCTCCTACTTGCCTTTCTAAGTGTGTCTGTGTTATTAGTATTTTCAGCCTAAACCAAAAGCAAGGAAAAATGTTTGGAAAATGGGGGACTTAATACCAACATCCAGTTACCTGAATTGTTACAGTGTAGGCAAAGTAAGACAACTTTTCTTGAAATGTCTTTGGATATGAACTGAATGTGGCACTGTCAGAATCTTCATTGTTCTGCAGAGGGTTTAAGAGTGGTGAAATGGGACATTGCAATGAATTCTGAACCAGTGCTGCTCATTCTTCAGTGTATCCCCTGGGATATGAATCTTCTATGATCTTGTTAAAATGCAAATCCTGGTTCTGTAGATCTGGGGTGGTTGTGGGGGCTTTGATCCTGATTTTCCTCCACTCTCCTCAACATTCTCAAGCTACATTTTCACTTACTACACACTATGAGTCCTGAGGCCTTGTTTGGGGTCTCACCCCCTTAGAGAAGTGGTTCTCAAATTTTGATGCCTATTGAAATCACCGGAGGATTTTTCAAACTCTTGAGTACCTATGCTAAACACAGGAATGATTAAATTCCTATCTCTGGATGGGACCCAGGTATTTGAACTTTTTAAATTTCCCAGGTGAACTCAGTGTGCCATTGAGATCTACTTCCTTAGAGTATATGATGCAATATGGAAAACTACTATATTAATTTGTGTAAAGAGTCTTCAGCACAGAAATTGTATGGATTTTTTTCATATTATAATGTCCTTTTATTTTTATTTCCTTATTAATAAACTTCATTTTTTTGTAAAAATTTACAGAAAAATTGAGCATCTAGTACAGAGAGATGCCATAGTATGATACATTTGTTACAATTAATGAGCCTATATTGATACATTATTACTAACATTTATACTTTGTTCAGATTTCCTTAGTGTTTATCTAATGTCTTTTTCTGTTCCAGGATCCCATCCAGGTTACCACTTCACATTTAGTCATTATGTCTCCTTACGCTCCTCTCAGATATAACATTTCCTCAGACTTCCTTGTGTATTTTTGATGACTAACAATTTTGAAGAGTAGTAGTCAGGAATTTTGTAGGAATTACAAAATACCTGACTAGAATGGATCCCTGCCTGGAAAACCCCTGAAGGAAAGACTGCCACCAAGAAGGCTGCTGGAAGAACCCCATTTAGAACATGATTGGAATGAGATCTAATTAGGGTCAAGGGAAAGCCTCAAGTTGCCTCACTAGTGGCTTCCTGGGGAACCAACAGGTAGGGTAACCAATGAGAACAGCAAATAGCTGGGAGCCCTCCTTCAACATTAGGAAAGGGAGGGGTAAACAATAGCTTATGAAACAGAGGCCCTCAAGCCCCAAACACTCTCTCTGCTTGGAGGAGCAGGTTCAGTTGCATAATCCTGTTCTCTTTCCCCATTTCTCAATAAACTGGCATGTTCTTAAATACTTTTAGATAACATAGCCAAGAACATAGAGGAATCCATCATTCCCTGACTTTCCCCAACTTCACTTTGATGCATAAAAAATTATTTTAAGTGATGAGTTTCCATATATCTATTTCTTATTTTGTTGCTCATGCTTTATGTGTAAAGACCAAGAAACCATTGCCTAACACAATGTCCTGAAGATGCTTCCCAATGTTTCCTTTTGAGTCTTATAGTCTTGTTTATTATATTTTGGTCTTTGATTCATTTTGAGTTATTTTTCATATGTGGTCTGAGGTTGTGACCCACTTTCATTCTTTTGAATACAGACATCCAATTTTCACAGTACCATTTGTTGAAAGACTATTCTTTCCTAATTGAGTGGATTTGACATCCTTGTCAAAAGTAGTTGGATTACTTCTGAATTCTCAAATAGATTCCAGTGGTCTATAAGTCTCTCCTTTTGCCACTACCATGCAGTTTTGATTGCTTTGGCTTTGTAACAAGTTTTAATATGAGGAAGTGTGACTATATGACTTGATCATTCTTTTTCAAGATGACTTTTTTATTCAGGGCCCTTATCATTCCATATGTATTTTATGATTAGCTTTTCAATTTCTGCTAATAAGGCTGTTAGAATTTTTATTGGGCTTGCACTGAATCTGTAAATTACATTGTATAGAATTGACAACTTAATATTTGGTCTTCTAATCCATGAATATGGAATTTCCTTCCATTAATTTGGGTTTCCTTTTATTTCTTTTAGCAATGTCTTTCCTTTACATTCTTTGTTAGATTTATTCATAGCAATTTGATTCTATTACTTGGTATTGTAAAAGGCTTGATTTCTTGATTTCCTCTATAGAATGTTCATTACTCATATATAGAAATACTGTTGATATTTTTTAAATAATATTTTTTTACTGTTTTTTAAAAGATACTTAGATGACATAAGTGTTACATAAACAATATGGAGGATTGCCTCCCATGTTTTCCCACATTAACATCCTTCATTAGTGTGGTATATTGGTTACAATTGATGAACACATTTTGGAGCACTGCCACTAAATATGGGTTATAGTTTACATTGTAGTTTACACTCTCTTCAGCACAATTTTGTAGGCTATGGCAAGATATATAATGGCCTGTATCTGTGATTGCTGTATCATTCAAGACAATCCCCAAATTCCAAAAATGACCCCATATTATAGCTGTATTCCCTCTCCCTGCCCTCAGACCCTCCATCAGCCTCTGCTTCCACATCAATGATATAAGTCCTTCCATTGCTAGAATCACAAGTCTATAGTAGAATACCAGTGTCTGCTTTAGTCCATAGTTCATTCCCCAATTCTGATCATTCTGTGATGGTGATGCTCACTCCACCTCTATTTGAGGGGTGGCTTTGATCTCATAGGGCAGATGGATGGGACTCTCTTGCTTGCAGTTGTAGACTCTCAGTTCCTTGGGTGGTCATTATCCGTCATCATTTCCTTGTTAGTTGTACTGCGTGAATCCAATGAACTGGAGAGTAGGTATTGCAACTGTTAAGATCAGGGCCTGACTGGCACATGGAAAGCCTCTCTATTTTTTCTTTCCTCTCTATCTCATTTATCTCTGCTTGATTGTTTATTTTCCTCCTTCTGCCTAATTTAAGTTTAGTTTGCTTTTCTTTTCCTAAATCCTCCAGTTGTGAGGTTAGATCTCTGATTTGAGATCTTTTTATTTTCTTTTTAAATGTAAGAATTTAGAACTTAATATTTCCCTTTCAGTACTGCCTTTGCTTCATCCCATATGGTTGGGTATGTTCTCTTTCCCCTTTCACTCACCTAAAGATATTTCCTGATTTCTT
>JAQZBX010071169.1:0-15285 GCA_029593785.1 Cabassous unicinctus | reverse complement strand
TTAAATGTATTTTTCCCATGCTTCTCGACACTCCCACCACCCTGCAATAGTGATGTACATCATTCCAGCACACAGGACATTTTTGCATTTGAACGAGCAACCACAATTCTCATTCACTTCTGGGTTTACTGTGTTATTCAGTCTCTTTAGGCTATTCTCTAGCTTTCTTTCAATTAATATTTATAGCCCTGGACTACCCTTTTCAGCCACAATCCCATTTAGAATCCAGCTGCTACCCACTATAATATGTTACCAGCAACTCTACCCATTTCCACACAATTCTAGTCAAGTTAATTAAAACTTCTACTGTAATTCCTTCACAGCCTTCCTCTTATCACATAATAACCTATACTCTAGGTTTTAAATCCATGCATTTATTCTTTGTATTTAGTTCATATTAGTGAGGCCATGCAATATTTGTCCTTTTATGTCTGGCTTATTTCACTTTGCAAAATGTACTCAAGAATCATCCATGTTATTATATGTGTCCCAAATTCATTTTGCCTAACTACAGCATAGTATTCCATCGTGTATATGTATATGATGCATTAAGCATGAACACCATCCAAAATTCCTCAAGATTTAAGAGTGAACAAACATAAAGGGTAGGGGTATAACCATGGACCAAAGTAGAGGTATTGTTACTGCAGTTGTTATCATGTGGTAAGAGAAGAAATTGTAACATTGATATAAATACAGTGGTTATCAGAAGTACTTAGTTGTGGGGGAGGAATGAATAGTTGGAACACAGAACACTTTTAGGGCATTGGGATTCTTCTGTATGATATTACAATGACAGATACATGATACTATACATTTGTCAAAGCCTCTAAAACTGTAGAACACATAATGTAAAAGAGGATGTAAATGATAATACTTGGCTAATTGCAATGTTTCAATGTTAACAGTATATTCATCAATTCATCATGTATATATATAATGTATATTCATCAATTGTAATAAATGTATCACACTATTGTAAGATGCTAATAATAGGGGAAATTGTATGTGTGGGTGTGCGGGTGGTGGTAATTATATAGGAAACCCCATGTACATTTTTATTTTAAAAATTTATTGAAGCATATCATTCAAACATTAACAAACATAAACAAAAAGTGTTTGTGATAATCAGGGTAAGCTAAGCATTCACTATATTAGAAACCATGCATGTGTCCCTAGACCTAGTTTTTCTCCCTAGGTCTGGATTTTAGAATGCTCATGATAAACTAAGCCTGATTTAGTATATGATCATTCTGTATGGGAAAAGACTGTAATTCTAGATATCTTTGGTCAACCTTAGATATAGCAAGGGGACGGATATGGCTCAAGTGGTTGGGCATCTGTCTCCCATATGGAGGGACCTGGGTTTGATCCTCAGCACCTCCTGGTAAAAATAAGAAAAAGAAATACATAGAAAAATATAGGCCCTATGTGTGGGTGCACCACCAGGCCCCGTGAGCAGGTGCACTCCCAGGCCCCATGAGCAGGTGAGCCCTCAGGCCCTGTGTGGGGGTGTGTCATCAGGCCTCATGTGTGGGTGTGCCATCAGGCCCCGTGAGCCACACAGCAAAATGATGATGTAACAGGAGAGTGACACTAGGGATAGCCAAGATGAGACGTGCTGAAAAACCAGGAACTAAGGTGGCGCAAGTTGTAGGACACCTTTCTCCCACATTGGAGTATCTGGGGATTAAATCCCAGTGAAGACAGGAGGAGGATGAGAAGAGAGGGCAGGAAATAGACACAGAGATTTGCCCAGCAAATGGACACAAAAACAGCAAAAATGGAGAGGGGGTAAAAATGGATAAAAGTAAATAAATAGATAAATAAATCCTTTTAAAAAAAAGTACAGGGGAGTAAGATACAGACTATAGTTAGTAGTAATACTTTGACAATGCTCTTCCATAATTTGTTAACAAAAGTTTCACAAAAATGCAAAGTATTTGTGGTGAGGTGATGTGTGATGATGATGTATGATGTTATACATGTTTGTTTTGTAAGTTCACAATGTTTACTGAACACTTATAGTTCACATATGTTCATGTATGAATGATATACTTCAATAAATTGTTTTTTTAAAAAATGTATAGTAAAAATCATGAACTTAAAAAATGTACATGCATATCATCATACAGGGCTCCCATACATCACCCTACCACCACCATCTGCATTGTTATGAAACTGTGGTTACAAAGTATGAAAAAGCATCATGAAAATATTATTACTAAATATAGCCAATATCTTAGATTTGATGTAATTTCCCCCAACCCACCTGATTATTAACACCCTGTATTAGTACTATAAATTTGTTATAGATCATGAGAGAACATTCTCATATATATTCTTTTAATAGTCTATCTCTCACCACAGGATTCACTGTGTTATAGTCTTGTGTTTTGTACAATCCATTCAAAGTGTACATTCAGTAGCTCTCATGTCATCACAGAGTTGTGTTATCATCACCTCCATCTATTTTATAATGTTTTCATTATTCCAAAAGGAAGAGTCCCATAACCCCTTTTTTACTCCTATTTCTGTCCTAGAATTGATAGAATATCTTCTTTGCCATTGCTGTAAAAGTATTATATTATTGTCACCTATCATCCATAGGTTACACTAGTTGTAATTTTCCTGTGTACCCTTATTTTTTTACAGTTTGTAAAAGAATATTCTTATATTATTAACCACAATCTTCATCCACAACTGAAATCATTGTAATGCAGTCCCTAGATTATCATTAGCTTCATTTCAATTGACATTTATGTCCACAGACATAACAAAGCAGTGTTAGTTATACTCACTGTAATGTGTTGCAATCAACTCTATTCATTTTCACATTTTTACAATAAACTTTATTAAACAGTCTAAATACATTAAGTATCAGTTCCCATTCTCAACTCACATTCAATTTTCTTATAACCTATTCTCGAGAGTTTAACTCTGTGAATTTACTCATCATATTTCATTCATATTAGTGAAACCATACAATATCCCTGTTTTTGTGTCTGGCTTATTTCACTCAACATGATGTCCTCAAGTTCCACCACATATGCATCCTGATATCATTTCTACTTACAGCTGTATACTATTCCATTGCACATGGTATATAATGAGTTCATACAACTCAATGATAAAAAGACAAGCATCTCAATTTACAAAATATGCAAAGGACTTGAAAAAACAATTGTCTAAAGAAGATATACAAATGGTGATGAAAAACATGAAGAAATGTTCAACATCACTAGTGATTAAAGAAATGCAAAACAAAACTACAAGGAAATATAAGGGTGAAAAGGCAGCCAATTCAATGGAAGAAAATATTTGGCAATCACATATGTGATAAGGATTTAATCTACATGATATTCAAAGAGATCATAAACTCAACAATAAAAAGACAAACTACCTGATTAAAACTGGTCAAAAGACTTGAAATGACAATTATCCAAAGATGAAATGCAGAAACACATGAAAAAATGTTCAACATCACTAGTAATTTGAGAAATGCAAATCAAAACTACAATGAGATATCATTTCACACTTATTAGATTAGCTGCAATTAAAAATTTGGAAAACTGTAAATGTTGGAGAGGATATGGAGAGATAGGAACACTTGTTCACTTTTGGTGGGAATGTAAAATCATACAGCCACTGAGGAGGACTCTTTGGCAATTCCTAAGGAAGTTGAATATAGAATTACCATGTGACCCGGCAATACCATTCCTTGATATATACCCAGAAGAACTGAGAGCAGAGACACCAACAGACATCTACACACTAATGTTCATAGTGACATTATTCTCGGTTGCCAAAAGTTGGAAACCACCCAGGTGTCCATCAACTGATGAATGGATAAACAAATTGAGGTGTATACATGTGATGGAATATTATGCAATAGGAAGAAGAAATGAAGTTGTGAAGCATATGACAACGTGGATGAACCTGAGGGACAATATGTTGAGTAAAGCAAACCAGACACAAAAGGACAAACACTGTATGACTACACAATTATGAACTGAGTATATCATGTAAACTCATGGAATTAATAATTAGAATATATCTCACCAGAAAATAGAAGGAGGGTAAAGAATGGAAATCTGAGCCTTAATCTGTGCAGAATTGGTAAAATGGTTGTTTGTAAATCTTGGAAATGAATAGAAATGATGAAAGCATATCGTGGTGTTTGTTCACAGCAGAACTATTATATGGGTATGACAGTGGTTGAAAGGAAAAGTCTATATTACAACATGGGATTTTATAAGATAGTATAACCTCATGTAAAACATGAATATTGGTGATATTGCATATATAAGATTGTTTTAATAAAATATAAATAACCATATACTAGAGAGAATGTAGAATGGTACAGCCTCTTTGGAACTGCTGTATGATCCAGCACTCCATTCCTAGGAATATATTCAGATAAGCTGAAAGCAAGGACAGCAAGGATGGAAACAGACATTTGTAGACCAACGTTCATAGCAACATTATTGACAATTACTAAAAAAAAAAAAAAAAACCAAGTGTCCATCAACTGAAGAATGGATAAACAAAATGTGGTATATTTCCTATACTTTTAAACAAATATTACATCCTGCATTTCATTCAATTCCATAAGACAAAACTAGTAACCTAGACTAAAACATCCATTTCAGTCAGTAGATGTGTCGAGCCACAAGATTTGATAATAAAAAATATTGGATCTAGGTGACAATTCCCAGGAGGTCCAGGGAGGCTCCCAGACCTGCACCGACAGCAACATAAAAATACTGTCTCTTCACCACGCAGATGAGGGTGCCCTGAGCAGAGTGGCTCAGCCTCACAGCACTGCCAGAAGCCATCTTATTTACAGCACTGTACATTTCTCTTTTTAAAGTCATATACACATCCTTCGGGGAGAAGAGATAACACTATATGGTACCAAAGACTAACCGCAAAATAAATAAAAACAGAAAGAAAAACAAAACAAAACAAACAACACCAAAAACAATTCACATCAAAAAGAACACAGATAAATAATAAACACATTCAATGCTGAAATACATTAAGCCACCTCGATTTTCTTTCCCCAATGCTTCTCACACCCGCAAATAAACCATTGTATGATAAGAGGTGGGGATGTTACAACTCATCAGTGTAGAAAGCAGAGCTGTATAGTTCAATGCTCATTTGCAGTAGAAATAAAGGGCTCATGAGTCTTTGAAACTGCCTTTGCTCAGTTACACACAGGACGGACTCTATGCAGATATCAGAAACCTCAAAACTGCAACAGTTAGTAGAGAACATCCACAAGAAAATGAAGGACCCAAATCCATGCGTCATTTACCACCGGGTGCTCAGCTGCCAGATTGCCCTGAAGATGCACTATCGAATGCAGACCAGGGAAAGGTAGTTCAAGTGCAAGATTTGCGGGTGTGCCTTCACCATGAAGGGCTACCTCAAAACCCATTTTGGAGTCCATCCAGCAAATCCACCGCTCCGTGTCCAGCACTTCTGTCCAATCTGTCAAAAGAAATTTACCAATGCCGGTATCCTCCAGCAGCACATTCGCATGCGCATTGGGGTGGGTAGTGAGGCAAATCCCCAACATGTTGCTACCGGACCACTTCCAGGACTCCAGGGACTCAGAGCTGCCCTCTGATGACAAGAACACGGAGACCCCGAGCAGCAAAGAGTACACATGGATGAGAACTCCCTGGAGGAGGACTTGGAGCTTAAGGACAGGGCCAGGGACTCATCCTAGCTGCTCCTGACCTATTCAGGCTCTTCCCCTCCCCTCTCCACCGTCGGTGATGTCCAGCATCGCTGCCCTAGAAAATCAGATGAAGATCCATTCCGTCATGAACTGTCAGCAGCGGACCAGCTTGAATTGTAGGTAAAACAGATGGAGGCAGCGACCAGAGGAACAGTGACTCTGTTGGCATGGGCGACCTGGAAAGCGGGCAGTCTGGCCACGTCAGTCATCCTCCTCCCTGCAGGCCCTGTCCCCGGTAAACAGTAACGATAACAGGTTCCCTTGCAGGTCTCCTGGCTTCGGTGCCCATGAGAAGCCACAGGAGATGTCCCTAAAGACAATAAAGCCGGACAGTCCTTCCCCTGCTCCTGAAAATGGAGGCACCCTGAACCTGACAGCCGACCACCCGGGCCAGCCCATCGTCATGGTAGAAGCCCCTTTAGGCTGCTGTTCCTGAGCAGAGAGCCGGCGCCAGCCAAAGTTCTCCTAGCCTGCTTGCTAGCGCTCCGCCCACCATGATCAAAATGCAAGTGAATAGTGACTGCAAACCTGCGCCGCTGGACCTGGGCCCTCCGCTCCCCGCAACCTCCAGGTCCCCGCTGGCCCCAGGCAATGCTGAGGCCAGGCCTTGCCGCTGCTGGTTCCCGCGCTGCGCCGCACCCGCAAGCAACACAATTGTCAGTCTTGTGGGAAGACCTTCTCTTGGTGAGCGCGCTGCAGATTCAAGAGCGCACACTCGGGCGGAAAGCCGTTTGGTTGTATGATCTGTGGTAGAGCGTTTACCACAAAGGGAGACCTGAAGGTTCACGTGGGAACACACACGTGGAATAATGCCCCTGCCAGGCGCAGCCTCTGTCTCTCGGTGGAAAACCCCAAGGTGCTGCTAGGCTGCGATGCCCTCAAATTTTCTGAAATGTTCCACAAGGATTTGGCAGCTCGAGCAATGAATGTGGACCCCGAGTTTTGGAACCAGTTTGCCGCGGCCACGACAAATGGCCTGGTCGAGAAGAACAATGAGATCTCTCATAGAGAACGGTGGCATCCCCCAGCTCCTAGTAAGTTCAGGCGGCAGCACCATTCCTCTCTTAGGTAACTTGGCTGGTGGGATGGACAAGTCTCCTATACTTTCCAGGTAACTTTTCTGTAATCTAAAACTTCTCTGCAAATAAAGTTTATCATTCCAAAATACTTAATGATATTTTATGGATATTTTTTCCTATATCCATAAAATAAAATATAAAATTGTAGATAAAAAAGTCAAAATGAAATAGATAGAGAAAACTATTAGGATTTTATCAGGTCCCTGGGGAATAAAGATCAATGGATCTATATAATCAAGTATGCATCAGAATACCTAGGCCAGTATTGATACATACTAATATAAATTTAAGTATAACCAAAGAGTTGGTACAGTGTAAAGTCATAAACACACAATAATATATCCAGAAGTTTATCCCTGGACTTTTTAAGACTTTTATTTGAATATGCCATTGGACAGTGATAGCTTTCCTCAGAAACAGTTATACAGATGTTTCAGGCAGTAACTAATTAATTGTTAAAGAAATATGATGATATTATCAACTATTGAAATATTGAAATATAAGAAGATATTTAAGGCATTGAAGGAAATGAACATATTTAAGGTTTTACTAAGATTGTTATTTTTAAACTGTTTATTTCAAAATACTTTCAAACTTTAAAGACAGTTAACAAAAATACACATTCCATAGACAGAATTCCAAACACATCACCTTCCCCCTGGTATGCATGTGCACCAGTTTTAACATTTTGTTGCATTTCCTGTATCATTCTATGTAGCCATTAATCTATCATCCCTCTATCTATCCATTTATCCATTTACCATCCATTTTCTGAACACTTGCATGTAGGTTGTATACATCATGCTCCTTAAACAATACTGCTATTCACATTTCCTAAGAAAAATTATATTGTTTTTTAATCATCGTTTTCAATTCTAAAAACATTTAACATTGATATAAACTTACAGGTTATAGTACAATTTTTCATGTCCCCAAAATGTCCTTTTTGCCCCCTCTCCCTTCTTATTAGATCCTATCCAGATTGTATATGGAAGTTAATTGTCATTTTCTCTTTTACTCATCCAATTTTGTAAATAGAGGGAGCCTATATACAACATAACTTTTCCATATCAATCGCTACCAAAAACAACATCCTGGGTTCTCATATTTTCACAGTTTTGGTACCCTCACCACATTCCATTTCCTAAACTTTCCCCTATCTGAAACAGAAACTCCACACCCATAGTGCATTAACTCCATGTTCCCCTACACTCCTAAACAAGCTTTGCTACTTAAATTCAAATTTCTTACTCTGTGAGCTTACATTTTCCCCAGTATATCATTTGTACCTACCATGGGGCTTAAATGAAAACTCTTAAGAAAATACTCTCATTTTCAGAGACACAAACTTAACTTCAAATGTATACACTGTTGTGCTAAAAATAAAACAGACTTTAAAAAGAGGTACAGAGCAAATTTATTGAGCTAAAGTTGCATTAAAGCCAGAGCAGCATCAAAAGATGTTTCTGCTCAAAGATGGGAGTTGGGGGAGCAGCTTAAATAGCTGCTTGAGACAAAGGAGAGATGTGGGGGATTGGGGAGGAATAAAGGGGACATGATTTATGTTTAGTATCTGTGTTCTGTGAGCTACCTAGGCTATGGGGGCTGTTTGGGCAGGGTATCCTTGAGGCTTAGTTTGTTAATCGGCAAGCTGTATGTGGATAGGGTTGTAACCATCTGGTGAAGGTCAGCAGGCTTTGCAGGTGTCAGCATGAACTCTTTATTATAGTTCTTCCTCTCAGGCTATGGTAGGGGGTTTCTCAACACCACAAAGGATTACTGGTATGTCAGCTTACTTCAGTTAACTTCTGTTTCTTCTTTATAACTCCCTGGAAAAAATGAAAAATCAAGCAAATCAAGATGGTGTGTAAATTCATTTACCATTCCAATCTCACAACACAAGCTATGTTCCATTACGTCTCTGAACATAGTTCTTGTGAAAAATTATATGTTTATGCATTGAATCCAGATCAACTGTGTTATTGTTACCAGATTTTGTCGAGGTTCTTGACTTATGCTGCAGATATAAATTTCAGAGCACATCGAGTTAGTTAGGCCAGTAATTTATAAAGGTAGGAAGGGAAGAGAAATGGGAGAAAATAACAGATCACAGGTCCCCAGTAGAGAGCAAGGGGTTGAAGACTGATAAAAAGGGCTGATTTATAGACTACAGTTTCCCATTATAGATTACAAATGCCCAGGTTTTACTTGTGTGTTGTTCCATGTAAGGGGACATGGTGAGAGCAGGGCTCAGAAACAAGAGAGATAAGAAAGGTTTTGTGCATGCTTTTTAAACCATTAATTATTCCACCCCTTTGCTAATGACTTGGGAGGAGTTTGAGGTGTTTGCTGTTTTGATTGATTACCCTTCTCTCTCATCAATCCCCTGGGTGAGCCCAATGATAATGTCCCTGAAGAATATCCAGGGCTACTCCTCGCTTCTGGAGGAAATCTCATTCATGAGGGTCTTCAGCAGCCATCTTGGGGGTCTCGATATACATGTGGACTTCTTGCCAGGTTCCAGATCCATCTATTGATTCCCTATCTTACTAGCCTGTTTAGTTAGGTGGGGTAAACCAAGATGGCAAGGTAAGACATTCCAGGGTGTTATTTCTCTACAGAATCTTTTAATTACTAGTAAAATTTGGTGCAGCCATATTCCTCAAAACTCCAGAAAACAGTTAAAATATTGCAGTAACTGGAAGACGGCTGAATAAAGAAAACACATTTTAAAATATGACAAGGAAATCTTCTGGAGCCCTTTTTGCCCACCTTTTTCCCTTCCTTGGCATAACGGGGAACCAGCCCACAATCCAGTGTGGTCCCTGGACCTATTTCATAAAGAAAAGGGTGCATATTGGGGTGCCTGGTTACCCCTACCTCTTTTTGGTAACATCCTGAAAGCCTGAACCTGGAAATGTCTCTTGGTCTTGTCATCCCAATACTTGCCATTCAGGCAGAAACAACTTGCTGATAGCTAAAGCAATGTAAGAATCAAACAGTCAAAATGACCTGGGGCAAAGGATCACTGGCTTTAATTCATTCACTAGAGTACCCAAGAAGAGTACCCAAGAAGTGAGTATTTCAAAGGATGTAAAGGGGACATTTAAGTAATTCCTGTTAATGGGGGAATTCCTAGCGTCATGCAGAAGCACAAGTCAAGGAAAGGTACACGCTTGGTAAAGACAGAGAATATCCTATATTTCATATTCAGCTCAGGCTTATATTCCTGATTTGTTATGTTTTTAAAAGTGTCAGTTCTTAATTGACACAGCATTAAAAATACCAAAAATGTGCCCAATTAATTTTGTAATGATGGAATGGTGAATGGCACATTCTCTGTATGGACCTTCCTATCCTGCTTTTCAGTGCTTTCAAAACTTTGATGGCGATCACCAGCCAATGTAGAATCAATTGTCAAAACCTGTAAATGATGTTTGTTGCATTGACTCATTTTTGTTAGATCTTGGCATTAAAATAAATCTCTGTCATATCACTAGTTGAATACAAACATGAGGAATAGACAGCTATTGGGATAATTCCCAGATTTAATACTTTGAATTATTAAAATGTGCAGAAAACAACAAAAATAATAAGATGAAGAAACTGACAATGATGGCACATTCAAAGAAACAAGATAAAAATCCAGAAGTCATCAATGCAGAAGACAGATTTTAGATATATCAGACAAAGAATTTTAAAAATTGTCCTTTGTATGCTCAAGGAGATAAAGTAAAAAACACAGAGAATAAAATAAAATAAAATACATTAGGAAAATAATGTATGAACAATATGAGATTTTCAGAAAATATAACTTTTAAAAGGAATCAAGCAGAATTGCTTAAGCTGAAAACTACAATAACCAAAATTAAAAATTCCTTTTATGATAGAATTAGCAGATAAAAGTTGGCAGAAGAAAGAATCAATGATCTCAAAGACAAAAGAATTGAAATGATTAAGGCTGAGGAGAAGAAAGAAAGAATAATTTTTAAAAAGCATGAAAAGAACTTAATAGATGTATGAGACATCATTTAATATAAATTATGGGAGTCCCACAACAGAAGAAAGAGAGAAAAGAGACAGGGGTAAAAGGAATATTCAAAGAAATAATGGCATACATATTCAGAAAATTGAATGAAAGTTTTGAAAATGTACATTCAAGAAGACTATAGTACTGCAAGCAAGACAGTTCTATCCATCTGTCCCATGGGATCTGAACCCCCTCTCAATTGGAAGCAGAGTGAGCATCACCATCACAAAATCCTCAAGACTGAAGAATGAACAAACATAAGCGGGGAATGCAACCATGGACTAAAAGAGGCATTATTATTCTAGTAATGGAAGAACTTGTAACACTAATATAAAGATAGTGGTCACCAGAGGTTCTGAGGGGAGGGTGACGGAAAAACAGGTGTAACATGTGACATTTTGGAGAAATACAATTCTTCTGCTTGATAATGCAAGGATGGATACAGGCCATTATACATTTTGCCAAAACCTATAAAATTATACAGTGAGAAGTGTAAACCATAATGTAAACTCTATACAACATGGTTAGCAAAGTTTCAATATTTGTTCATCAATTGTAACAAATGTACCACACTAATGAAAGATGTTGTTAATGGGGGAAAGTGTGTGAGGAATACAGGGTGGGGTATATGGTAATATTTTTTATGTAACTTTTCTGTAATCTAAAACTTCCTTAAAAATGAAGTTAACAAAGAAGCCTGTAGTGCCATGAAATATGTACCAGAGAAAAATATGTATTTAAACTTAATCAGTTCCCATGGACATGAACTCACTGCAAATAGAAACATTTGATGAGGTAACTTTAGGTAAGGTGTAGTCTAATTGAATCATGTTCATTTTTCTTATCAGTATTAATGATATATACTCCATACAATCTACCCAAAATATGTAATGAACAACTCTCAGGATAATCACAGAGATGGTTTTTTAAATCCAGATTACTGGAGGCCTTAATAAGCAGTGTGAAAATCGGCAGAGAGAATTCATGAGTACAGCCTAAAGCTGGAAGTCAGTGGAACACAGAAAAGAAAAAAGATGCCACCTTGTGCAATTTTTTTGTGACAAAAAAAGACTAGGATAAAGGATCAGTAGCAGCCAGCATCAGAACGCCACAGTCTCCTGGAAGAAATCAACAGCTTACTGATACCTCAATTTTGGATGTTTCCTGGCCCCAAATTATGATCCAAAAAATTCCTATTTTTTAAGCCCAAACATTGTATATTGTGTATTTTAGCAGCTAAGAAACTAAAACAAAGCCCAAAGAACCCTAAACATGATAAATTCAAAGAGAAACACACCTAGATACACAGTAATCAAGTTGTTATGTGATGTACTAAGGAATGCCAATAAGTTTACATCTTGATTTCTCATCAGAAACCATGGAGGAAAAGTGGATGTATCTCAAGTGGTTGCACACCTACTTCCCTTGTATGAGGTCCCAGGTTCAATCCCCATTACCTCTTAAAACAAACAAGCAGGGGGAAAAAAACATGGAAGAAAGAGGCAGTGTGAAACAAATGTATATGGTGCTGAAATAAAACAATTGTGTTCTCTCATGGTTTGGAGCTATGTACTTTAGAAAAAACATATTCTTAAACTTAATCCATTCCTGTGGGTGTAAACTTATTGTAAAATAGAAATTATTGATGAGGTTATTTCAGTTAAGGTGTGGCCGACCTGAATCAGGATGAGTCTTAATCTTATTTCTGGAGTCCTTTGAAAGAGGAATGAAATTTAAACAGAGAGAAAGCCAAATGAAGCAAAAGCTGAAGGTAAACAAAACCCTGAAGAGAAGGGAGAAACCAGGAGAGGCCTTCATGTGCATTTCCACATGACAGAGTAGCCGAAACCAAGGATCACTGTAAGCCAGCCCCAGAATGCCAGTCTTTAGGAAGAAAGCATTGCCTTGATGACATCTTGATTTGGACTTTTTTCATGAGCTAATAAATTCCCATAGTTTAAAACAAATGGAAAATTCAAAAATATTTGGAAATTAGACATATTGCTCAAACAAACAATGGGACCAACAAGAAATCACAAAAGAAGTAAAGAAAATCTTCAGGTGAATGAAATTGAAAACACTATATATCAGAATTTATGACATGAGGAATTTATAACTCTAAATGTTACATTAAAAAAATAAAGATCTCAAATAAAAAACCTTATCTCACCAATAAAGGATCTAGAAATAGGAGAGCAAACTAAACCCAATGTGAGCAGAGGGAAAAAAAAATACCAGTGATTACAGTGGTGATAATTAGGGAATAAAAGAAAAAACATAGATAGAATCAACACACCAAAAGTTGTTCTTTAACAAATTAGGCAGACAAAGAATAAAAGAGAGATGATGCAAATAATTAAATCAGAAATGAAAAGAGGAATATTACTTCTAATGGCATGGAATTAAAGGATTACACCATGAATAACTGAATGACAAAATTAGATAACTTAGATGAAAAGAGACAAATTCCTAGAAACACCCAACCATCTTCTCTGGCTCAACAAGAAACTGAAGATCTCAACAGACAAATAAGAAGTAGAGAGATTGATTCAGTAATTAAAAACTTTCCAACTGGGAAATTTCCAGGAGCACATGAGTGTGAAGTTAGTTGCTAAAAATTTCATTGTAGGAACAAAAGCCAAGGCACAACAAAAACTTTCAGTAGTTAACTGCTTTAATACTTACATAGCACAAAAGATCCAAAAGAGCAGAGCAAGAGATCTCATCATCCCATAGGGAGGCCAACTGCTCATATTAATGTTGGATGGCTGCTATACAGACTCCACTACTTGTCAAAGAGAAGAGATGACTGCATTACCCAAGAGAGGATATTTATACAACCTGAGGGGAAGGGATCTTCCATTGAAAGTTCTTGTCCTGATAAGCAGCTGGAATTGCTTGTTCTTGGTTTGTGGCTTAAGATGTGGTCAGGCTGTTCCTTCACTTGGGGCCATACTTGGGATGGTGGGAGAGGGCAATTATAGTCCACCAACCATGAGTTGCCTGGTGTGGTCCCTTTGGAATTAGGCCCTAAATGTCCTTTTTGGGCTCTGGCTTGTAGTTGACATCTCTCTTGGAAAATGGTTGTTTGAGCCCCTTTAATGAGAGAGATAATTCATCTTCTTGGGCTTATAAGTTCATGGTTTCAGAATTTCCATGGTCAGTTTGGTGGTGGATCCACCAAGTAGTAAAAGCAGGAATGGGAACTTCAGTTATTTCAAAGATGTCACTGAGGGTGCATTCATAGTCCTAATCCTCCAGAGAAGACTCATCATCTTACTTGCTCCCAAGAGGAACTCCAGCCTTTTCAGATTAGAAAAGCATCTCACTGCAGCCTTTTTCAGCTAGGCCATTCCAATGATGTTCATTGTGACATGGGTCACAATGATGATGCTTTTCATTGATGGTGCTTTTCCACTCCACCAATTGTTTCCAAAGGTCCTTATCACAAAACAGGGATATTTGAATCTCCAATTGCTTTATTTCCATAGCCCTGATCAAACTGCTGAGGCATTAGTCAGGACCCAAAATTCAGTAAACAGATACATAAGTGTGCTTGAATTTGAGAGTTCCAGGGCTAAGAGGACTGCTACAAAGGCAAGAGAACAGAGACTTCATATTGGCTGATCCATCATTGAACCAGCACTAAGCATCTGGTGGAATTGCTTTAAGCCAGTGTCCCCAGGGTGCCATTGAAGAGAGGGAAGTGCCCTGATCTGGTGTTGCAACAGGTTCATTATGGGGTTGTTTTTTTTTCACCATCCACTCATTCAAGTGTGTCACTCTCTGTAAATCTGGGAAAGGGTGATCCTGAAGGCACCACTTCCATTTGATGATACTGTATTGTTGGGCACTGCCCAGTTACCAGGCAGGATAATGTCTGTTAGCCAGGACTCAGGACTTGATGGGGATTTCTGGCCTCAGCAGGACCTGGGAGATCTTGGTGATCCTTTCCATTTCTATCAAGGCCCAACAGCATGCAGAAGTCACCCCTCAAATGGGGAGTAATGCTGGGCTATGTCTGGGAACATTTTTAACCAAATTCCCAGAAATCTGTGCATTCTTCTTTTCCCTCCTTCTCCCAGAGGGACTTGTTGGTCTGTATTTGGTTGGGAGAAACTTAGAGCTCAAATATAGATCCAGGCTGTAAAGGTTTAAAAAAGCCATTTTTACCTCTTGCAGGGCCTTTTCTTCCACCTTCCCTAGTGGAAAATACCTACTTTTCATGTCACTTGATATAGGAATTCCAGGAGTGTACCAAGATGAAGCCAATAAACAGCCCATCAAACACTGTGCCTCCTTTTTAGACGTGGGTGACTTTAGAGATTATAATTTGTCCCATAATGAACTGATGATTGCCTCCAGCTTATATGTTACTGTATTAGTCAGGGTTTTCTAGAGAAACAAAACTCACAGGAGATGTC
>JAQZBX010071168.1:0-15285 GCA_029593785.1 Cabassous unicinctus | reverse complement strand
TATATATATATATATATGGAATTCCCATATGTCCTGCTCCCTACACCTCCCACATTTTCCTACATTAACAAAACCTTTCATTAGTGTGGTACATTCATTACAATTGATGAAAACATTTTGAAGCATTGCCACTAAGCATGGATTATAGTTTACATTGTAGTTTACACTCTCTACCGCACATTTTTGTAGGTTATGGCAAGATATGTAATGGCCTGTATCTGTCGTTGTAATGTCATTCAGGACAATCCCAAGTCCCGAAAATGTTCCCATATTTCACCTGTTTTTCCCTCCCCTTGCCCTCAATGTGGTTTTTCACACTAATTGATTTCTTGTGTTGAAGCACCCTTGCATACCTGGGATAAAGCCCACTCGATCGTGGTGTATAATTCTTTTAATGTGCTTTTGGATTCAGTTTGCAAGCATTTTATTGAGGATTTTTGCATCTATAGTCATTAGAGAAATTGGTGTGTGATTTTCTTTCTTCGTAGCTTCTTTATCTGTTTTTGGTATTAGGGTGATGTGGGCTTCACAGAATGAGTTTGGTAGCATTCCTTCCTATTCAATTTTTTGGAAGAGCTTGAGCAAGCTGGTATTAGATCATCTTTGAATGATTGGTAGAATTCACCTGTGAAGCCATCTGGTCCTGGGCTTTTCATCTTTGGGAGGTTTTTTATTTGTTTGCTTTTTGCCATTAAAAACTAAATATTTTTGTTTGACATCCAGATTTCAATCTCACATATATTTGCATAAAATAATTAATTTTTTTCCTGAGTAACTGTTCAGAATTATATACTAGTTCAACTGATCCTTTCATTTTCTATTTACAATCTAAGCCTCACACTGTCCTTTCAAGTTTCTAGCACCTAGAGGAAAAGAGCTAGTTCCTTTCCTTACAGCAACATAGGGATTGTGTGTACATAAAACATGTTGAGCAGGTTCATGTTTAAATCATTGTTTGTATGGTAACATTTGGTTTAGTAAATATATAGTAAAGGGTAAAATCTAAGGAAAAGGGTCCCATTATAAAAGAAACTTAAATATTTCAATGAACCAGGTTGTCTAATCTGGCTGTGTCCTAACCATATGCATTATCTGCCTTATAACTGCAAAGTCCCAGTGTTTACATTTTGAATGCGGGAAGGAACGTCAGATACAATCAGTCCAACAGCTTCCATATTACAGATGAGGAAAGGGGTTTGGGGAACTTAGGTTAATGGCAGGACTGGGAAAAGAACACAGACTCTCAGCACTAGGCTCTAAATTATATACTATGTTCGTTTATCCCCATAGACTGTCAAACTGTTTTCTGGTATTTGAGTAAAATTTTTTTCAGTCTGAGGTACACCAGAAAAAATGAATTTTTATGCTTAAGTTTCTTTTAGTCTAAGTTCTAATTATGATGGGGATAATTTTGATCTGTCATCCCACTAAAGTTTAGGGCATTTACTTCAGAAGTTGGATTTGGGGGTTAATATGTTAGTAGGATGGACTTCAAGAATTATCATTTATCTTTCATGTCATTCTTCTCTTCACCTATCAATTACATAATTGCCTGTTCTCAAATTTAATACTTAGATCAATGACTTGATTTATTTTTTAAAAGATAATGCCAGAGAAACTTAACCTAGTGTTGTAGGGTGCCTAACATTTACCTTCTGAGAGCCTCCATGTTGCTTAAATGTGGCCTCTCTCTAAGCCAAACTCAGCATATAAATGTATTACCTTCCCCCCAGTGTGGGACATGACTCCCAAGGATGAAACTCCCTGGCACTGAGGGAGTACTACCAAGCACCAACTAGCAATGAAATTGGAAAAAGATCTTGAATAAAAGGGAGAAAAGGTAAAGACAAATGAGTTTATATGGCTAAGAGACTTCAAAGCTAGTTGGGCAGCCATCCCAGAGGTAACGCTTATGCACGTCTCAGCAGGATTTCATAGACTGCCAAAGTAGATACTACCCCAAATAGCGGGGCTCCTGAGGGCTCTGAAGACACCCATGTCCTGCAGTCATGGCAGATAGCTCTGGAGTTTGGTGCCTTGCCAGTGGGCCCTATTTGGAGTTTGTGCTCCCAAGTGTGACAGAGTTAGACTCAGTTGTGACTTCTCTACATATGCCTCTTCTGTCCCTTCTATTTGAACCTGTAGTTGGTGCTGGAGTTGGTAGGCGTATGTCCAAGAGACTTGAATCTTTGGGCTGTCCATGTGCCAGCTGGGCCCTGAGCCTCAGCAGAGTTGCAACACCTCCTCTCCAGTTCATTGGACTCACCTAGGGCAACTAACAAGGAGGTGAGGATGGACAACCACCAGACCAAGGAACTGAGAGAGTCTACAACTGCAAGCAAGAGAATCCCATCCACGAGCCATATGGGATCAAAGTCCCTCTCAATTAGAGGTGGAGTGGTCATCACCATCCCAGAATCCTCAGAATTGGGGAATAAAATATGGACTAGAGTGGACTTACGGGTATTCTACTATAGACTTATTGTGATTCTAGCAATGAAAGAAATTATATCATGGATGTGGAGACAGTGGCCACTGGAGGTGCTGAGGGCAGGGAGAGGGAAAAAGAGGTGTAATATGGGGGCATTTTTGGGACTTGGAATTGTCCTGAATGACATTGCAACAACAGATACAGGCCATTATATATCCTGCCATAATCTACAGAACTGAGTGGGAGAGAGTGTAAACTACAATGTAAACTATAATCCATACTTAGTGGCAATGCTCCAAAATGTGTTCATCAATTGCAATGAATGTACCACACTAATGGAAGAAGTTGTTAATGTGGGGAAAAGTGGGAGGTGTGGGGAGTGGGGCATATGAGAATCCCTTACACTTTTTAATGTAACATTTTAAGTAATCTAAGTATCTCTTAGAAAAAATAAAAAAGATATTAAAAAAAAAAAAAGATAACACCAGAGAGAGTAAAAACAGAGGGAAATAGTGTAGTTTTCACACCCCAATCTAGAAAGAATTTTTTTCAGTCAAAGGAGATAAAAATTATAGAGAAAAATATAATATTAAAAGACATTCAGAAAGAGCTGTTGTTAAAAGCATTTAAAGATGGGCAGTAGAGGCAAGTGATGTGCTAGACTCCAAAAGTTTTATCAGCTTCAAAATTAAAAACAATTTTCTAGGATAAAAGGAATGATCAACAACACAAGAATAATCAGCATTGAATTTTATAATGGAATGATTCACATTAGTTTCCAACTAAAATCAACAGAGCTTATTTACTTTCCTAATAAATAATGATTTTTGCCTCTCACTATAAAATTCAAATGTCATTTATAATGTTGCCTGGATTACCTAAACATTAACATCTTTAAAACAAGTGTGCTTACTGGGGAGGTATAGATTCTGGTAAACCCAGGTGAACTGTTCTTACTGAGCAATAAATCATTGGCGATGAGGTAAGGTAGAGGCACACCTATGGATGCCAGTCAATAGGTTAGTTTTTGATGGCCATGGCCCAGAGGAGTGGCTGATCAGTTTCCACAGTCACTACCCCAAACCCATCATAGGTATTAGAAGTACTGACCAATATTCCAAAACCAAACACATGATTTGTGAGGTTCCACTTTAGTCCTGTTGTGGCAATTTGATTGCAAGGTATCCAACAGGAATAAGGCCACACCAGTCACCTTCCATCCTGGCGTTTACATGCAACTTGTGCTTTCCCGGTTGGGGCAGGTAGATGAGAGATTCCTCTTGAATTATTATAATTGGCAAAGGAGTGATATGAGTTGCTTGAAACAGGGTGCTCATAATCTGGTCAAAATGTCCAGCAAGTCCTCCAAGTGTCACAATCATATCAACCTGTAGGTCTTTTCTTCTGTCTTCTTTTAGAGCACTTGAAGGCACTTGGTAAAGTCAGTGTGGTCTTGATCAGGAGTTGAAATCAGCTCACATCCCTGACTCGTATAGTACTCTCTGACTTCAGGCCTAGTAAATTCAAAATCTCCATTGATGAATTCAGGCAAAAAGCTTTCTCACTCTCCTTCGGTGATATTGTATAAGCAGTTGGCACCTCCACCAGCAAAGCCTTTTAAAAGAGCTTTGCTCCACAGATGATGAAAACAGTCGTCCAAAGGCTGATTCAGAATCAAAAGACAGTACTTCAAATTCCCATTGGGAAGCAGGGGTTCCAAGGGGGTAACCACATGCTCCATATTGAACTATTGGACTAGAATGGTGGGTGGAGCCACCAGCGAAAGGCACACATGTTGTCAGAGCAAGGGCAATCGACGACTCAGCACTCTGCTGAGGAGATTCTGGAGGCTCTTTGGGAGGTTTTTGATGACTATTTCAATCTCTTTACTTGTGTTTGTTGAAGTTTTCTGTTTCTTCTAGGGTCAGTGTAGGTTATTTGTGTGTTTCTAGGAATTTGTCCATTTTGGCTACATTGTCTAGTTTGTTGGGGTACAGTTGTTCATAGTATCCTCTTATGAGCTCTATTTCTGCAGGGTCATTGGAAATGTCCCCCCTCTCATTTCTGATTTTATTTATTTGTGTCTTCTTTCTTTTTTCCTTGTCAGTATACTTTAGGTTTTATCAATTTTTGTTGATCTTCTCAAAGAACCAACTCTTGGTTTTGTTGACTCTCAATTTCCTTTATTTCTGCTCTGATCTTTATTATTTCTTTCCTTCAGCTTGGTTTGGGATTAGTTTGTTGTTCTTTTTCTAGTTCCTCCAGGTGTGCAGTTAGGTCTTCGATTTTAGCTCTTTCTTCTTTTTTAATGTAAGCAAATTTCCCTCTCAGCACTGCCTTTGCTGCAGCCCATAGGTTTTGCTATGTTGTGGTCTCATTTTCATTCATCTCTAGATATTTACTCATTTCTGTTGCAATTTCTTCTTTGACCCACTGAATGTTTGAGTGTGTTGTTTAATCTTCATATATTTGTGACTTTTTCCTTTTTCATCCGTTATTGATTTCCAGCTTCATTCCATTATGATCAGAGAAATTATTTTATATATTTCAATCTTTTTACATTTATTGAGAACTGTCTTGTGACCCAACATATGGTCTATCCTGGAGAAGGATCCATGAGTGCTTAAAAAGAATGTATATCTTGCTCTTAGGGGGTTTAATGTTCTATAAATACCTGTTAGGTCTAGCTCATTTATCATATTATTTAAACTCTCCATCTCCTTATTTACCCTCTGTGCAGATGTTCATTTGCCATATTATTCAAACTCTCTGTTTTCTTATTTATCCTCTGTCCAGATGTGGTATATTGAAGTCTCCAAATATTATTGTAAAGTAGCCATGGCGGCTCGTGTCCTTTCCGCGTGTGTCCGCCGGCTGTCTGTGGCTTTTACGCCGCTGCCCCGGACCCCTACACTGGCCGCGGCCCAGCAGCTCAGCACTGCCTTGTGCCCCGCAGGCATCCGGACGAGGCTTGTAACTCCACAGCGGGTCTCGGTGCTCGCGCAGGTTCCAAGTAAAGTTACACAATTGTGCCGCCAGTATAGTGACGCGCCCCCTTTGACGTTAGAGGGAATTAAGGACCGTGTTCTTTACGTCTTGAAACTCTATGATAAAATTGATCCAGAAAAGCTCTCAGTAAATTCTCATTTTATGAAAGACCTGGGCTTAGACAGTTTGGACCAAGCGGAGGTTATCATGGCCATGGAGGACGAATTTGGGTTTGAAATTCCTGATATAGATGCAGAAAAGTTAATGTGCCCACAAGAAATTGTAGATTACATTGCAGATAAGAAAGATGTATATGAATAAAATATCAGACCATCTTTCTTCAAAGAGAAGACTCAGGTTGATACTGACGAGTGTCTGGAAATGAGAACCATCATTGCTGACTTGGACACAGTAATTCTGTTGGATTTCTATTTCAAGTGTCTAAGTGTTTGCCCTTTGAAAATAAATCTGTAAAACCAAAAAAAAAAAAAAAAAATTATTGTAAAGATGTCTGTTACTCCCTTCAGTTTTGTCAGTGAGTGCCTCATGTATCTTGGGGACCCAGGTTAGGTGCATAAATAGTTATTATACTTATTTCTTCTTGGCGAATAGATTTTGTATTTAAAATCTATTTTATCTAATATTTGTATCACTACTCCAGATATTTTTTTATTACTATTTGCATGGAATATCTTTTTCCAACCTTTCACTTTCAACATTGTTGTGTCCTGATGTATGAAGTCTCTTGTAGATAGCATATAAATGGCTCATATTTTTTTATCCATTCTGTCAGTCTATGTTTTTTGATTGGGGAATTCAATCCATTAATGTTCAATGTTATTACTGTAAAGGCATTACTTACTTCATTCATTTTGTCCTTTGGCTTTCCTTCTCATATCTTACTATCATCTGTCATTTTACCCTTTAGGTTACCCTAACTAATAATCATCATTTCTACATTCTTCTCTAAGTCTCTCACCCTTGTTTTTTTTTCCCTTTCAGGCTGTAGCACTCCCTTTAGTATATATTGTAAATCTGGTCTTTTGGTAACATACTGTCTCAGTTTCTGTTTGTCTCTGAAGACTTTAAACTCACCCTCATTTTTTTCTCAGGGGGCACTGGGTATTGAACCCAGGACTCTGAATGTGGGAAGCAGGTGCTCAACCACTGAGCTATAGCCACTCCCTCACCCTCATTTTTGAAGGACAGTTTTGCTGAATACAGAATTCTTGGATGGAAGTTTTTCTCTTTCAGTACCTTAAATACATCATTCCACTTTCTTCTCACCTCCATGGTTTCAAATGAGAGATTGGCACTTAATTTTATTGAGGTTTCCTTGAATGTGATGCATTGCTTTTCTCTTGTTACTTTAAGAATCCTCTCTTTATCTCTGGTATTTGTCATTCAGAATAGTAGGTGTCTTGAAGTAGGTCTATTCAGATTTATTCTGTTTGGGGTGTGTTGTCCTTCTTGGATGTTATTTATGTCTTTCATGAGGGTTGAGAAGTTTTCACTCAATATTTCATCAAATATTCTTTCTGCCCCTTTTCCATTCTCTTCCCCTTCTAGGACCCAATAACATATATATTTGTGTGTTTTTGCGTTGTCATTCAATTCTCTAAGATCCCCTTCCATTTTTCCCATTTTTTTCTCTTTCTGTTCTCCTGTCTTTTCAAGTTCAGATGTTCTGTCCTCAATTTCACTAATTCTGTCCTCCATGAATTCAAATCTGCTGTTATATACATCTAAGGTATTTTTAATCTCATCCATTGTGTCTTTCATTTCTATAAACTCTGTTACTTTTCTTTGCAGGCTTTCAAATTGTTCTTTATGTTCACTCAGTGTCTTCTTAATATCCTTTATTTAGTCATATTTTCCTCCAATTCCTTGAATTGATTTAGTAGATTTGTGTGATCATCGTTTAGTTATCTTAAATCCTGTGTCTCATCAGGATTTTTGGTTTGTTCCTTTGGCTGGGCCATCTCTTTCTGTTTCTTAGTATGCTTGTAATTTTTTTATGATGTCTAGGCATCTGAATATGGTGGGTGAACTTACTCTGATGGTCAATTTCTCTCTCTTGCCTAGTGGTTTTGTATTATGGTGGTTCTTTGATTTTTGGTTCAACTTATTCTAAATCTTTAACATTGCCTATCTTAAGTTATCAAAATAGGGCCAGAGACTCACTAATGGGGTGCAGACCAGATCAAGGGGACTGGGACAAAGGATACCTAAAAGTTTTTCTCCTTGCAGTTTCCTGGCTGGTGAGCAGATGGCACTCATCAGTGAATCTTTCCACAGAGGTGACTCTTTCAACATCCACTTGCTGGTGATTCTGGACTGGCTAGAGCCAAGATTCAAATCAAGCTCTGCTGGTCAAATTCACTGAAAAGAAACCACTCTCTGACCTCCACTGCACCTTTCCTCTTCTCAGGGAGAAAGACATCTATTCCCCTCTCATTTGGCTGCAGTGAGCCACGGGTTTTATCTAAGCCATTTGCCTTGAAGGTTGGGGATTGGTACCATTCCTGGCCATGGTGGCTAGTAACTCATGGTTTTCATTTTGGCTTCTTTGTCTCTCTGTCCCTCACCCTCCTGGGGGGGGGGGGCGGTGGTACAGCACTTTCTTGGTCTGCATATCCCCAAAGCAGCTCCCTTGGACAGCTTTTTGCCTTTCCTCCATTGTTTTTGTGAAAGAGTTGAGCCCTGCCTACCTATTCCAATGCCATCTTCCCAGAAGTCCTTTAGATACCATTATTATTAATGGCAAAACCATAACTACACCAATATCTTCTTTCTCTCTGAAAGACTTCTGCACAATGCAGGGGGATATCCAACTTCATTTTAATCCATAGGCACAAGTCTTTCCATATGCTATCTTCTTCTGACATAAACTGAGCAATTAACCAGTTCAAGTTTAACAATCTTTTTCTCTAAGATAGCAGTTCTCAAACATTTTAGTCCCAGGACCCCTTTTCACACTTAAAAACTGGAACTCCAAAAAAACCTTTTGTTTATGTGGGTTTTTAATTGCTTCTCGGCCTTTTGGCTAAGATCAAGTGTAGTATGTGGGTTTTATCTGTTGACAGTTACTGAATTAAAAATTAAAACCAAGATATTTTAAAATTACTTAGTATATTTAAAAAAAATAATCGCAAACTCATTATGTTAACATAAATTACATATTTTTGTGAACTATAACTATCTGCAAAACAAAAAAAATTAAGTGAGAGGAGTGGAATTGTTTCACATTTATGCAAATCTCTTTGATGTCTGGCTTAATAGAGGACAGGTGGATTTCATATCTGCTTCTGAATTCAATATGTAGCAAAATATTGCTTTGATAGAAGTGTATGAATAAAGTCCAATCTCACAGAGGCATTTGGAAAAGGGAGGAGTATTTTAATAGCCTTTTCAGGTAATTGTAAATATCCTTTCATACTACACCAAAACTCAGCAAGTGTTAGTTTCTTAAACGTTAGTTGCATATAGACTCTGAAACTATATAAATGACCTTTCCCATTGTATTAAAATCTATTCATCTGTCATGAATTTTGAATTGATTTTTTATTTATCCATGATTTTGTAACATCATGCACTGGTCATTTGGAAAATATTACTCACTGAATTATACAGATCTTCCCAATGTCACATTTCATTATACAATATCACATTCATTAACATCACCACCAATCTCATAAGTCTTTAAGTACTGGGAAGTTATCAAGCTCATGGTGGCAGATATTCTACTTTTCATGTAAAGGTTGAACACTATCTTTTTTTAAAGCATGTTTTTTGTTCTTAAGGTTGTTTTTTTTTTTTTATCTCCCCCTCCCTAGATGGCTCCCCCAGCTGTCTGCTCGTTGTCTCCTCATCTTCTTTAGGAGGCACTGGGAACCAAACCCAGAACCTCCCATGTGGGAGGCAAGTGCCCAACCACTTGAGCCACTTCTGCTCCCTGCTGGTTGCATTGTCTGCTCATTGAGGCATCTGCTCATTGCAGCGTCTGCTCATCTTCTTTAGGAGACACCAGGAACCAAGCTGGGGACCTTCCACGTGGTAGACAGGCACCCAATTGCTTCAGCCACATCCACTCCTGAACACTATCTTTGACAACAATGACTGTCAGTTGACTCCTGACAGGATCATTTCAATTATTTTCAAGAAAATTTCTGCCAAACACCCAAACTGGAAAGACCATAGTTTGCATTAAAAGATAATTTTCCAAAAAAAGGTAAAACCACAACTCTCATATAGAGATTTTATTTAACTCATACTGAGGACCCAGGTATATGAATAACCAGGTCAGAGGAAACATCAAATAAATACAGATTTATATGAAATAAAAGAATGTTTAAATTATTGTGCAAATGGACACAAAATTGGATTTTCCACAGGAGAGGGGAGGGTTGTCCCTTCGCCAGGCAGAATTCATTTGCATGTTTATAGACAAGAATTATTTTGGTTTTTAGCTTCCAGGAAAATAGCCAATTGGAAAGACACAGGACTTTCTTCTCTCACAGGAAAAAAAGCTAGAGGACAGGCAGAAACAGCCTGGGAAGAAAAAAGTTCTAGGGTGTAGGAAACCAGGGGAAGGCTGAACACTGCCCAGATGAGAGGCACAGGAAAGGAAGCTCGACATTAAGACCACAAGAAGAAACTGCTCTGCAGCTGCCAACACCCCTCCCCCACCCTACAAGTAGAAAGCTTTGAATTCTCTCGCCTCAAGCCTGAGGCTACAGACAAAGGGGGCTGCAGGGATCTACCTCCCCAGGAAATAGGAGAGAGAGGGATGTAGCCTAAGGCTGATTAAACTTTTGATCCACAAATTTGGTCTGCTCTGCCCCACAATCCCTTACAGGCCAGGTGGGGCTACACCATTGTTTGCCTTGGGAGCCAGCACAGGAATAAAAAGATCGGACCCTCTCATATGCCCTCCCTACTGACCAGGACTGGTTGTTGAAGATGCAGAGGGGAGTGAAATTATTTCCTACCAGGAAAAGAGAGGGGGCTGCCAGCAAAGGTTGGAGAACTGTCTCTGAGAAAGTTTGAAATATGAGGCTCTGAATAGCCTCAGGGCAGGAACCTCTATCACAATGATCCAGTCTGTGTAGCAGCAAACACACTCCCACCAGGCTTTGAACTGAGAGGCCTGCCAAAGATGGTCATCTGCTGGCTGACTGAGGAAGTGCATGTGAAGGAATTAAAAGTAAATAAATAAGAGAGGCTTTTTCCAGCTTTTACAGCCTCCCTCCTCAAGGTCTGCATTACTGGGTCCAGGGCCCAGGTTTGGACAACTAACAAGGATAATCCTAAAGACCTAGAACACATTGAACCAAGAATCAAAGAACAGCAATAATACAGTCTCCTGCCACTAAATCCCTACTAAAGAGAGAGAAATTAAACAATGGAGTAAGCTCACCATCATAATCAGATGCCTAGATATCAGCAAAAAATTGCAAGCCATACTAAGAAAATGGAAGAAATGGCCCAAGCAAAGGAATATATCAAAGCCTTAGATGAGATACAGGATTTGAGACAACTAATCAACGAGATTCATACAAATTTCCAAAATCAAATCAATGTTGAAAGACAATATGGCTAAAGAGATAACGGACATCAAGAAGACACTGAGTGAGCACAAAAAAGAATCTGAAACCTGAATAGAAAAGTAACGGAGCTCATGGGAATAAAAGATACAATACATGAGATCAAAAACACATAAGAATCACATAACAGCAGACTTGAAGTGATAGAAGAAAGAATTAGTGATACAGAAGACAGAACAGCTGAAATTGAAAAGAGAGAAAAGAATGGAAAAAATTGAGCAGGGGGTCAGAGAGTTGAAAGATAACATGAAACGCAACAACATATATTTCATGGGAGTTCCAGAGGAAGAAGAGAAGGGAAAAGGGGCAGAAAGTGTATTTGAGGATATAATGGCTGAAAAATTCCCAACACTCATGAAAGAAATGAACTTACATGTCCAAGAAACACAGTGTAACCCAATCAGATTAAGTCCAAATAGACCTACTCCAAGACATGTACTAAGAATACCAAACATCAATGATAAAGAGAAAATTTGGAGAGCATCAAGAGAGAAACAAACCTTTACATATAAGGGATAACCAGTAAGACTTAGTGTGGATTTCTCATCAGAAACCATGTAAGTGAGAAAAAGTGGTATGATAGAATTAAGTTACTGAAAGAGAAAAATTTCCAGCTGGAATTCTTTATCCAGCAAAATTATCCTTCAAATATGAAGGTGAGTTTAAAATATTCCCAAACAAACAGAAACTAAGAGAGTTCATAAAAAAGAATCAAACTTTGCAGGCAATATTAAAGAGAGCCTTACAGCCCAGAAGAAAAAGACAGGAGAGAGAGGCTAGGGGGAGAGTGTAGAAGCCAAGAAGAGCAGAAAGAATAACCAAAAGAGTAAAAAGACAGATAAAAATAAGTATGACATATGAAAACCAAAGAATAAAATGGTAGAAGTAAATAATGCATTTACAGTATATCATTGAATGTGAATGGATTAAACTCCCCAATCAAAACATATAGGCTGACAGAATGGATGAAAAGAAAAAAAAACATGAATCATCCATATGGTACCTATAAGAGACTCACCTTAGACCCAGGGATACAAACTGGTTGAAAGTGAAAGGTTGGGGGAAAAAATACTCCATGCCAACAGTAACCAAAATAGAACAGGGGTAGCTATACTAATATTGGACAAAACAGACTTTAAATGCAAAAAAAGTTATAAGAGATACAGAAGGCCATTATATATTAATAAAAAGGACAATCCACCAGAAAGAAATAACAGTCATAAATGTCTATGCACCTAACCAGGGTGCCCCAAAATACATGAGGCAAACTCTGGCAAAACTGAAGGGAGAAGTAGACATCTCTACAATAATAGTTGGAGACTTCAACATACCACTCACACCATTAGATAGAACCTGACAGAAGATCAACAAGGAAACAGAGAACTTGAACAATATGATAAACGAGCTAGACCTAACAGACATATACAGAACATTGCATCCCAAATCAATGGATTACACATTCTTCTCAAGTGGTCATGGGTCTTTCTCCAGGATAGACCACATGTTAGGTCACAAAGCAGGTCTCAATAAATATAAAAAGACTGAAATTATACAAAGCACCATTTCAGATCATAATGGAAACTGGAAATCAATAATAGATGGGAAAAGGGAAGATTCACAAATGTGTGGAGCCTGAGCAACACACTCCTAAACAATCAATGGATCAAAGAGAAATTGTAAGTGAAATCAGCAAATAAATTGAGATGACTGACAACAAGAACATAACTTATCAAAACTTATGGATACAGTAAAGGAAGTGCTGAGAGGGAAATTTATAGCTCTAAAGGTGTATATTTAAAAAGAAGAAAGAGCTAAAATCAAAGATCTTACTGACCAATGGGAGAAACTATAAAAAGAACAGCAAACCATTTCCAAAGCAAGCAGAAGGAAAGAAATAATTAGAGCAGAAATAAATGAAATTGAGAACAAAAAACAATAGAGAAAATCAACAAAAACAAAAGATGGTATATTAGTCAGCCAAAGGGGTGCTAATGTGAAATATCAAAAATGGGTTGGTCTTTATAAAGGGTATTTATTTGGGGTAGAAGTCCACAGTTACCAGGCCATAAAGCATAAGTTTCTTCCCTCACCAAATTCCATTGTCATGTGTTGGAGCAAGACAGCTGCCGACATTTGCCCAGGGTTCAGGCTTCTTGGGTTCCTCTCTTCACGGGGCTGTGTTTCTCTCCGGGCTTAGCTCCTCTGTTTCCTCCACAAGGTCAGCTGTAGGCGATCAGGCGAACAGTTCGCTTCTCTTCTCCTGGAGCCTTCTTTCCGACATCAAAGCTGCTTCTCAAAAGACTGCTACTCAAAACTGTTCTTGCCATACCTTTTATATACGATTCCCCACCCACCAAGGGGTGGGGCTCAACACCCTAATCATAACCTAATCATGCCAAGATTAACAGATCAGTTTACAAGCATGATCCAATTATATTTTTGGAATTCATAATTACATCAAATTGGTCAACGGTTACAGATGGTTCTTTGAGAAGATCAATAAAATTGACAAACCCCTAGCCAGACTAACAAAGAAAAAAAGAGAGAAGATGCAAATAAATACAATCAGAAATGAAAGGGGGGAACTTACAACTGATCCTATAGAAAGAATTATTTTGCATTGCTAACAGTTATCTACAATTTGAAGAGTTGTAAAATAGGTCCCACAGAATCAGCTAAGGGTGTGCTATAGACAATACAGTTTTCCTCTGAAACACAAATCTTCCCTACAGTCATCTAGCACTGATCCTTTTAAGTAAAAATTCTATTTCATGAAAAAAGCAGTTGCATAGTGCTATTCCCAAGACAACCTTCTTACTTTGGTATGCAACAGAAGAGCTTTATGTGTATTTCTCATTTTATTATACAAAACATTAAAAAGATACATGTATAGAAGTCAGAATTTAGGGGAAACAGATGTGGCTCAAGCAATTGGGCTCCTGTCTACCATATAGGAGGTCCAGGGTTCGATTCCCAGGGCCTCCTGGTGAAAGGCAAGATGGCCGCACAGCAAGCTGGCCTGAGCAGAGAGCTGGCCCACGCAGAGTGCTGGCCCATGTAGAATGCTGGTCTGCACAGGAGTGCAGGTCTGCACAGAGAGCTGGAGCAGCAAGATGAGGCAACAAAGAAAGACACAGAGGAGAGACAACAAGAGACAAAGCAGACCAGGGAGCTGAGGTGGCGCAAGAGATTGAGTGCCTCTCTCTCACTCAGGAAAGTCCCAGGATCAGTTCCCAGTGTGAAGACAAGCAGACACAGAAGAACACACAGAGAGCAGACATCGAGCGCAAAACAGGTGGGGGTGGGGGATAAATAAACAAAATAAATCTTTTTTAAAAAAGGTTGGAATTTAATAAACTAATAATTTGTACTGCTTCCTCAAGGACATTCTTAAATGAAACTGAGTTTTTGTTTTGTTTTGCCTTATCATGAGTATGTAGCAAAGAAGAATACGATGAACACTATTAAGTATGGTGCCACTTCCTTGATTTGTGTAGAGCACTAGCAGCTTTACCCACCATTACTTTTGAATCATTAGTGCAAATATCAACGCAGTTACAATGCCAAATGATCATCACTTTCAATAATATATTGATAATATGTTAATAATAATAAATGATATATATAAATGATAATAAAAATGATTCATCACTTTCAATAACGGTTAGAACACTTAGACAGAATATCAATAAGGAAATAGAAGACTTGAATGATAGTATAAGCCAACTAGACCTAACAGATATATATTGAACACTTCACCTAACAGCAGCAGAATATATATTCTTCTCCAGTGCACATGGATTATTATCCAGGACAGACCATATGTTAGGTCATAAAACAAGTCTCAATAATTAATTAAATAAAATATCAAAATCATAAAATGTGTCTTCTCAAACAACAATGGAATGAAGCTAGGAATCCATACCAGAGAGAGAACTAGAAAATACATAAATATGTGGAAATTAAACAATGCATTCTTAAACAACCAATGGGTTAAAGAAGAAATCACAAAAGAAATAAGGAAATAACTTGAGGTGAATGAAAATGAAAACACAACATACCAAAAGTTATGGCATGCAGCAAAGGCAGTGCTGGGAAGGAAATTTATAGCTCTAAATGCTTTCATTTAAGAAGAAGAAATATCTCAAATCAAAGACCCAACATCACAACTAGAGGATCTAGAAAACAAAAAGCAAACTAAACCCAAAGGGAGCAGAAGGAAGGAAATAATAAAGATTAGAGCAAAGATAAATGAAGTAT
>JAQZBX010071167.1:0-15284 GCA_029593785.1 Cabassous unicinctus | reverse complement strand
TGCCCTCACAAAGAGGCCTCGGGACGCGAACCCAGGCCTCCCATATGGTAAACGGGGGCTCTATCCACTGAGCCACACCCGCTTCCCGTTACTGATTTCTTTTGTGATTTCCTCCTTGACCCACTGTTTGTCTAAGAGAGCATTGTTTAACTTCCATATCTTTGTGCCTAATCTGGTTCTCTGCCCCTCACTTGTTTCCAGCTTCATTCCATTGTGGTCAGAGAAATTACTTTATATAATTTCAATCTTTCTGAATTCATTGAGAGTTGTCCTGTGGCCTAGCATCATCCTGGAGGATGATCCATGTGTACTGGAGAAGAATGAGTGTAATGTGCTGTGTAGGTCTATTAGGTCCAGATCCTCTAATGTATTATTCAAGGTCTTTGTTTCTTTATTGATTCTCTATCAAGATGTTCTGTCTAATGGTGATAATGGTGTGTTAAAGTCCCCCACTATAATTGTAGAGGCATATACTTCTCTACTTAGTTTTTCCAATGTTTGCCTCATGTATTTTGAGATGCCCTGGTTAGGTACATAAATGTTTATGATTGTTCTTTCTTCTTGACAGATTATCCCTTTTATTAATATATAGTGCCCTTCTTTGTCTCTTAATAGTTTTACATTTAAAGTATATTTATATTTTTTTTACATTTTTTAACTTTATAAAAATTTTTATTTATTATTTTTTAAAAGATACTTAGATTACATAAATGTTACACAAAAAATATAGGGATTCCCATATGCCCCACTCCCCACACCTCCCATACCCTCCCACATAAACAACATCCTTCATTAGTGTGGCACATTCGTTGCAATTGATAAATGCATCCTGAGGCATTGCCACTGAGCATGGACCATAGTTCACATTCTAGTCTGTACTCTCTCCCACACAGTTCTGCATGTTATGGGACAATATAAAATGGCCTATATCTGTCATTGCAGTGTCATGCAGGATGATTCCCAAGTCCCGAAAAAGCCCACGTATTATAACTGTTTTTCCCTCTCCCTGCCCCCAGATCCTCCAGTGGCCATTGCCTCCACATCAATGTTTGTAATTTTTTCCATTGCTAGAATCACAATAAGTCCATAGTAGAATACCGGAAAGTCTACTCTAGTCCATAGTTCATTCCCCAATCTTGAGGATTCTGGGATGGTGATGTCCACTCCACCTCTAATTGAGAGGGGGCTTCGGTCCCATACAGCTGATGGGACTCTCTTGCTTGTGCTTGTATGCTCTCTTGTTTCCTTCAGATGGTGGTTGTCAATCCTCACCTATTTGTTAGTTGTCCTGGGTGAGTCCAATGAAGTGGAGAGTAGGTGTTGCAACTCCGCTGAGACTCCCGGCCCAGTTGGCACATGGATAGCCCAAAGAGTCCAGTCTCTTGGACATACCCCTACCAACTCCAGCACCAAGTATAGGTTTAAATAGAAGGGACAGATGAGCCATGTGTAGGGAAGCCATAATTGAGTCCAACTCTGTCACTGTCAGGAGCACAAACACCATAAAGACTATTTTGTCCGATATTAGTATAGCTACATCTGCCCTTTTTTGGTTATTGTTTGCATGTAAAATTGTTTTCCAGCCATTCACTTTCAGCCTCCTTACGTCCCTGAGTCTAAGGTGAGTTTCTTGTAGACAGCATTTGGATGGGTCATCTTTCCTTATCCATTCTGCCAATCTGTGCCTCTTGACTGAAGAGTTTAATCCATTAACATTCAGGGTTACTACTGTTAAGGAATTACTTACATTAGCCATATTTTCTTTAGGTTTATGTATGCCATATGTTCTTTTCATTTCTCTTTTTATCTTTTTAGTTGTTCTTACACTTTTCTTCAACTCTCTCTCTCTCTCTCCTGTTTTTTCCTTTTGACCTGAAGAACTCCCTTTAGTGTTTCTTAAAGGGCAAGTTTCTTATTGACAAACTCTTTTTATTTCTGTTTATCTGTGAATATTTTGAACTCTCCCTCACTTTTGAATGCCAGCTTTGCTGGATAGAGAATTTTTGGCTGGAAGTTTTTTCTTTTAGCACCTTAACTATGTCATACCACTGCTTTCTTGCCTCCATGGTTTCAGATGAGAAATTGGCACTTAATCTTATTGAGCTTCCCTTGTATGTGATCAATCTCTTCTCTTGCTCCTTTCAGTATTCTCTCTTTGTCTTGAGCATTGGATAATTTGACAAGTATATGCCTTGGGGTTGGCCTGTTAGGATTTATATTGTTTGGGGTGCGCTGCACTTCCTGGACATATACATCCATGTCTCTCCAAAGAGTTGGGAAATTTTCAGCCATTATTTCTGCCAACACTCCTTCTGCCCCCTTTCCCTTCTCTTCCCCCTCTGGGATGCCTATAATGTGTATGTTTGTGTGTTTCGTGTTGTCATTCAAATCCTTAAGTCCCTGCTGGATTTTTCCATCTTTTTATCTATCTGTTCTACTATCTGTCTGATTTCAGCTGTATTGTCTCCCACATTATTGATTCTTTCCTCTGTGTGTTCAAATCTGCTGTTATGTGCTTTCAGTGTATTTTTGATTTCTTGCATTGTGCCATTCATCACCATCATATCCGTTATCTTTTTATGTATGTTTACAGTTTCTTCAGTATGTTCTCCCAGTGTCTTCTTAGTATCCTTTATCTCTTCCTTCACTTCATTAAGTTGATTCATGATATTTGTTTGGACATCTCTGATTAGTTGTTCCATGTTCTGCATCTCCTCCTTTTTTTCAGTTTGTTCATTGGACTGGGCCATGTCTTCCTGTTTCTTAGTATGGCTTGTGATTTTTTGTTGCTGTCTAGGCATCTGTTTATCTTGATGGGTTTATTCAGTTGATTAGCTTCTCTTTCTACTCTAGGGTTTTATTTTGTTGTTGTTTTTGTGTGTGTGTTAAGATTTCACTTTGACAGTTCATTCTTCTTATTCTATTTCCTTGCTGTTGTCTATGTTCCAGTTTTCCTTTGGCTTCTTTATCTTTTCAGTACCTTCCCAGATGACTCAGAGCACTTTCCTGTTCTATATATATCCAAAGCAGCTCCTTCACATAGGTTTCTGCCCCTCTCTCTGCTCCTTTTTTGCTAGAGGGTCAGACTCTGCCTACCCACCTCGGTGCCATTTTCCCAGAACTCTACTTTTCCCATCATTTTAAATCTCTCAGATTGCCTTAATGGACTCTGTCTTGAATTGCATGTCTGACTGAACCACTCCCTCAAGTGGGAACTCCTTCTCTAGACCTAACCCTACAGAACCTCACTTCTAACGCTGGTCAGGCCTACCTCACTTTCCACCTTCCCAATAAATTGGTCAGGTCCTCTATGGTCCTTTTAGAGGAACGTCCTCTGCCTACCAATGTGTTACTTCCCAGTCATACCCTTCATCTCCAGTTTTTGGGCCTTTAATAATTAAAACTTTTATTTTTTCAGTGACTACTATATGCCAGGTATTATGGTGATGTTTTATAACTGTCTTTAATCCTTAAAACTAAAAAATAAACCTAGCTTTGTAAATATGAGGAAATTGAGACTCAGAAAGCTGACTTACCCAAGATCACAGAGTTGGAAGAGGCAAAGCCAGGATTTAAAACAAAATCCATGCAACTCCAAATCTATACCATGCAGCCTTTATACAAATTAACATCTGTTGCTCATCCCTCCAGTTTTCATCTATCTTTCCAAAGTTTGTCTCCTCTAAGATACCTTCTTACCTATCCCCAGACAATTTAATCTCTTTCCCTAATATGTGTATAGTATATATTTCTACATCTTTTATCTTATTTAGTAAACCAAGAAGCAATTAGTTGTAATTGGTTACACTTCTTAGTAAGATTAAACCAAAACTAAGACTCAGATCTTCTGACTACTAGGGTAGTCCAGAATTCTTCCTTCATATCCCACCAAGTACAATACCTAGAATGTGTTATGTGCCATTATAAAGTCTAGTTTTAATAACTTAAATAGCTGGTGTTGGGAATTTTCCTTACACCTCCCTCTTGGGATGTTTTCTTTGATATTGCTACCAAGTTAGATTCACAGAATTGTAGAAGTGGAAAAGACTTTAGAGACTGTCATATTTTGCCAGAGCTGCTATGACAAATAGCACAAAGTGGGTTGGCTTAAACAACAAGAATTTATTGTCTTATAATTTTGAAGGCTAGAAGTCCAAAATCTTGGCAAGGCCTTGTTTTCTCCCAGGGTCAGATGACACTCTCTCCTCTCTGGCTTCTTCTGACATGTGGCTTCTACTGACTGACTGTGTCTGAATTTCTTCTCTTTATAAGGCCTCCAGTCATATGGATTAAGGGCCACCCTGGTTCAATATAGATCATCTAAAACAGGATCTTCAAAGATTCTATTCACTAATGAGTACACACCTTAACTAACAATGGCAACTTTCAAAGATACTATTTACACCCATAGAAATGCAGACTGAGGCTTAAATATGTCTTTTTGTGGGGATCTGATTCAATCCCCAACATCTAATGTCATTTTTTCCTTTCTCATTTTAAATTTTTGTTCCTATGTGCATAAGACCTGGTTTCTTCTATTGCTGTTTTTAAGATTTATCTTTGTCACTGGGTTTAAGCAATTTGATTACTATGAGCTTTGATGTAGGTTTTTTCTTTTCGTATTTCTTATTGTATTAGTAAGGGCTCTCTAGGGAAAAGGAATTGACAGGAGATATCTGTAAATATTATGAGACTTTATAAAATTTTCTCATTCAACTGTGGGGATTCATGAGTCTAAATTCATAGGGCAGTTTGCAAGCCAGGAACTCCCATGAAGGTCCTTGATGAATTCCCCAGAAGATGCTGGCTGTCTGAAGTAAAGAAGGGAATTCTCTCTCCTGGCTACTGAAATCACCTCTCCTTTTAAGGCCTTCAACTGATTGGATGAGATGTCTTTCATTGCTGGAGGCAATCTCAGTTGACTGCAGGTGTATTCAGCCAGAGATGCAATCAACTCACTGATAATTTATGTCCACAAATGTCCTCACAGTAACAATTAGGCCAGTGCTTGCTTGACCAAATGACTGGGCACCATTACCTGGCCAAGTTGACACATGAGTCTAACCATCAGAGTGCAACCTTTGTCACCTTGGCAGCCATACATATCACCTGAAACCATACTTAATCTCTAAATACAAACAAAAACAGACTTTTTTTTTGCCTAACAATACTCAACTGTCTTGTATACAATCAGAAATGTACTAAATCCCTCCAGAATAGGGTGCAAGTTCTTGGGTAATATTCACTCTCAAACTTGACATATCCTATAAATTACTACAACATGAAACTAATACAACTTATGTCATATGATAAGGAGATAAGATAGGGAAGAAAACAAAGATACTTGTTTTATGTACATATATAAACATACTTATAACAAAACAGGGAAGAAATATTTATGACCAATTCAGTTCTTGTTTCTGTAACTGGTCACGTGGTTGTAGTTCATATTTATCACTACCTTCTTCCACTACCCAGTCCAAGTTCCTTTTACCTTCAGCAAGCACCTCAGCTGGTTCTTTGTCTGGTGGGGTGACCCAAACCTTTATTCCTGACTTTCTGGGCAATTGTTAGTCCTGCCTAGATTGGGTTGTTGCAATTTTCCATTGGCTTTCATCACAGGGCATGGTAGTACTAAGAGACGCCCTAAGGGATCCCCTGTATTCCAGGCAAAGTCTTCTTTACCTCCATTGTGTAGTTGCAGTCCTGTTTCCCCCTTGCTAGGATCAATCACACCAACCAGTATAGTAATTCCCTTCTTTGCCTTTTAATTCAGAGGCATGAGTTACCCAAAGTGGCCAGGTGGCAATTTTAACTTCCAGTTCAATGCAGTCATTGTCATGTCTTCTGGTGGAAGCACTCTTCCTTTTGGAACCTAAGACCTATAGACCAGTAGAACCTAAGGTTGCAGGGACAGGAAGCAAAAATTTTCCTAGTGGATTACTATGGGTAATAGTGAGTGGTGCGACTCAAATTTCCACCCCTTGATACCTTGACCCGTGAATCCTGGCTATGGGAGAAACAGCACCATAGGGTGGACACTGATTTAGAGCATACATGGCCTCCTGGAGAACATTACCCTGGCCCTGCAAGGTATTGCCACTTCATTGGCACTGTACCTGTTGAAAGGCCATTCCACAGTTCTATCAATCCAGCTGCTTCAGGATAATGGGGAACATGGTAAGACGAGTGAATTCCACGAGCACATGCCCATTCCTGCACATCATTTGCAGTGAAGTGGGTTAATTGGGTTTCTTTTTTAATTTTAATTTTAATTTTATTTTTATTTTTATTAGAGAGGTTGTGAACTTATGAAACAATCACGCACATGTGTGGAATTCCCATACAACACCCCTCCACCAACATACTACATTGTTGTGGAACATTAGTTACAGATTATTAGATAATATCATCAGACTATTACCACTAACTATGATCTATAGCGTACATTTGTTATATTTTTCCCCATACCTCAGTACACAGTACATCTTTGGCATGGGTGCAAGAATATTACAATATTGCCGTTAACTGTAGTCCATAGGTTACATTAATTGTGTTTTTCCCATGCTTCTCCACATCCTTGCCACCTTGCAATAGTGATGTATATTTGTTCTAGTTCATAGAAGGACATTCTTGTATTTGGACTATTAACCACAATTCTCATCCACCTCTGGGTTCACTATGTTATTCAGTCCCTAGATTATTCTCTAGAAAGATTATTTCTTTCAATTGATGTTTATATCCCTAGCCTACCCTTTTCAGCCACAATCCCATTTATACACCAGCTGCATTAGTTCTACTTACTATAATATGTTACTATCAACTCTATCCATTTCCACACTTTTACAGTCAAGTTAGTTAAAACTTCTATGCCTTCTCAGCCCTCCTCTTATCTCCCAATAACTTATACTCTAGGTTTTAACTCCATGTGTTTATTCTTTGTATTTTAGTGCATATTAGTGAGACTATACAATATTTCTCCTTTTGTGTCTGGCTTATTTTACTCAGTATAATGTCCTCAAGGTTCATCCATGTCATCAAATGTGTTCCATTTTTTCTTACTGCAGCATAGTATTCCATCATATGTATATACTACATTTTGTTTATCCATTCAGTGGTTGATTACACTTGGGTTTTTCACTTTTGGCAATTGTGAATAGTCTCACTATGAATATCGGTGTGCAAATGTCTGTCTGTATCACAGTTTTCAGTTCTTCTTGGATATATTCCTAGCAGAGGAATTGCCAAATCATTTGGCAGTTCTATAGTTAGGTTCTTAAGGAACCGCCAAATTGTCTTCCAGAGAAGCTGCACCATTTTACAGTCCCACCAACAGTGAAGGAGTATTCCAAATTCTCCATATCCTCTCCAGCACTTATTGTTTTCTGTATTTTTAATAATGGCCATTCTATGCAGTGTGAGATCATATCTCATTGTCATTTTGTTTTGCATTTCCCTAATAGCTAGTGATATGGAACATTTTTTCATGTGCTTTTTTGGCCATTTGTATTTCCCCTTTGGAGAAATGTCTATTTAAATCTTTTCCCCATTTTTTAATTGAATTGCTTGCTCTTTTATTGTTGCATTGTATGATCTCATTATATAGAATGGAAATTAAACTCTTATCAGATATGTGGTTTCCAAATATTTTCTCCCATTGAGTGGGCTGCCTTTTCACTTTCTTGACGAAGTCCTTTTAATCACAAAAGTGTTTGAGTAGGTCCCATTTATCTATGTGTTCTTCATTGCTTGTGCTTTCGTTTTAAGGTTTAAGAATCTACCACCTACCATCAGGTCTTGAAGATGTTTCCCTACATTTTCTTCTAGGAGCTTTATGATTGTAGATTTTGTAGTTAGGTCTTTGATCCATTTTGAGTTAATTTTTGTATAAGGTGTGAGATAAGGGTCCTCTTTCTTCCTTTTGGCTATGTTGAATAGACTGTTCTGGCCCAGCTGCGTGTGTTTGACAGCCTTGTCAAAAATCACTTGACCATAGATGTGAGGATCTGTTTCTGAATCATCAGTTCTGTTCCATTGGTCCATATGTTTATCTTTATGCCAGTACCATGCCATTTTTTAGCAGTGTAACTAGGTAATATGATTTAAAGTCCAGAAGTGAGAGTCCTCCAATTTCGCTTTTCCTTTTTAAGATGTTTCTGGCTATTCGGGACAGCTTTACACTTCCAAATAAATTTGAAAATTGTGTTTTCCATTTCTTTAAAAAATGCTGGTGGTTGTTTATTTTGTCTTAACTTACAGAATTGTGCAGGACAAAGTATAAACTATAATGTAAACTGTAGTCCATGGTTAGTAGTAGTGCTTTAATATGGGTTCATGAATTGTAACAAATGTACCACCCTAACAAAGGATGTTGTTAATGTGGGAAAGTGTGGGAGGGGGAGGGAGTGGGGCATATGGGAATCCCTTATATTTTTTATGTAACATTTATGTAATCTAAAGCTTCTTTAAAAATTAAAAAAAAATTAATTGTTAAAAAAAAACATATACATTACATTTTAAAAAATGCTGGTGGAATTTTTATCAGGATTGCATTGAATCTGTATATCAGTTTGGGTAGAGTTAACATCTTAATGATATTTAGTCTTCCAATCCATGAGCATGGAATGTCCTTCCATTTATTTAGGTCTTTTTAAAATTTCTTTTAGCAGTGCATTGCAGTTTTCTGAATATAAATGCTTTACGTCCTTGGTTAAGTTTATTCCTAAATACTTAATTCTTTTAGTCACTATTGTAAATGGAATTTTTTCTCTGACTTCCTCCTCAGATTGCACATTACTAGTGTATTCTAACACCACTGATTTTTGCATATTAGTCTTGAATCTTAAGTGGGTTTCTTAATCAGAAGCAATGCTATGTGGAATACCATGATAGTGGATAAAGCATTCTGTAAGTCCACTGATGATAATTTTGTCAGAAGCATTGTGTTCAGGGAAGACAAACCCATATCCAGAGTATGTGTCTATTCCAGTTAAAACAAATTTCTGCCCCTTCTGTGATGGAAGTGGTTCAGTGAAATCATCTTTCCACCAGGTAGAAGGCTGATCGCTTTGGAATTGTTCCATATTGGGGGCTCATTATGGGTCTCTGCTTTTGGCAGATTGGGCACTCAGCAGTGGCAGTAGCCAGGTTGGACTTGATGAGGGGAAGTCCATGTTGCTGAGCCCATGTGTAACCTCCATCTCTACCACCATGACCACTTTGTTCATGAGCCCATTAAGCAATGATAGGACTAGCTGAGGAAAGAGGCTGACTGGTATCCACAAAACGGGTCATCTTATCTACTTGATTATTAAAATCTTCCTTTGCTCAAGTCACCCTCTGGTGAGCATTCATGTGGGACACAAATATTTTCATGTTTTTTTGCCCACTCAGAAAGGTCTATCCACATACCTCTTCCCCAGACCTCTTTGTCCCAGTTTTCCATCATGTTCCTTCCACATCTCTGACCATCCAGCCAAACCATTGGCGACAGCCCATGAATCAGTGTACAAATGCACCTCCAGCCATTCTCCTTCCAAGCAAAATGAACAACCAGGTGCACTGCTCTGAGTTCAGCCCATTGGGAGGATTTCCCCTCACCACTGTCTTTCAGGGATGTCCCAGAAAGGGGGCTACAGTGCTGCAGCTGTCTGTTTTCAGGTGGTACCTGTATAACATGCAGAAACATCTGTAAACCAGAACCGAGTTTTCTCTTCCTCAGTCAACTGATTTTAAGAAACACCCCAAGAGGCCATAGCTGTGGGCTGGAAAAGAGAAAGTAATGTGGCAGGAGTGGGGGCCATGGGCATTTGGGCCACTTCCTCATGTAACTTATTTGTGCCTTCAGGACCTGCTCAAGCCCTATCTCGTATATACCACTTCCATTTTATGATGGAGTGCTGTTGTGCACACCCAACTTTATGGTTGGCTGGGTCAGGCACTACCCAGCTCATGATAGGCAACTCAGGTCTCATGGTTAACTTGGTGGCCCATGGTTAAGCATTCGGTCTCTACTGAGGCTCAGTAGCAGGCCAAAAACTGTTTCTCAAAAGGAGAGTAGTTATCTGCAGAGGATGGTAAGGCTTTACTTCAAAATCGTAAGGGTCTACATTGTGATTCTCCCATAGGGGCCTGCCAAAGGCTCCACATGGCATCTCTGATTGCCACGGACACTTCCAGCATCATTGGATTTCCTAGATCATATTGCCCAAGTGGCAATGCAGCTTGCCTAGAAGCCTGGACCTGTTGCAAAGCCTCCTCTTGTTCTAGTCCCCAGTCAAAACTGGCAACTTTTCTGGTCATTCAATAAATGGGCTGGAGTAGCACACCCAAATGAGGAATATGTTGTCTCCAAAATCCAAAGAGGCCAACTGATGTGCCTCTTTTTTTGTAGTAGTAGTAGTAGTAGTAGTAGTAGTAGTAGGGGCCAGATGCAACAGCTTATCCTTCACTTTAGAAGGGATATATCTCCACATGCCCCACACCTCTTGACACCTAGAAATTTCACCGAGGTGGAAGGCCCCTATATTTTTCTTGGATTTACTTCCCGTTCTCTGACACGCAAATGCCTTACCAGTAAGTCAAGAGTGGTTGCTACTTCTTGCTCACTAGGTCCATTCAACATTATATCACCAATATAATGGAGCAGTGTGGTGTCTTGTGGGAGGGAGAGACAATCAAGGTCCCTGTGGACAATATTATGACATAGGGCTGGAGACTTGATATATCCTGAGGTAGGACAGTGAAGGTATATTGCTGGCCTTGCCAGCTTAAAGCAAACTGTTTCTGGTGGTCCTTACTAACAACGATTGAGAAAAAAGCATCTGCCTGATCAATAGCCGCATACCAGGTACCAAGGGATGTGTTGATTTGCTCAAGCAGTAATACTACATGTGGAACAGCAACTGTAGTTAGAGTCACCGCCAATTACGTTTAGGATAATCCACTGTCATCCTCCAAGATCCAGCTGTTTTCTGTATAGGCTAAATAGGAGAGTTGAATGGGAATGTGGTGAGAATCACCACCCCTGCATCCTTAAGTCCTTGATGATGGCACTGATCTCTGCAATCCCTCCAGGAATCCAGTATTGCTTTTGATTTACTATTTTGCTAGGTAGGAGCAGTTCTAATGGCTTCCACTTGGCCTTTCCTACCATAATAACCCTCACTCCACAAGTCAAGGAACCAGTGTGGGGATTCTGCCAGCTGCCGAGTATGTCTTTTCCAATTATGCATTCCTGAACTGTGGAAATAACCACTGGACCCACTGTGAGACGGACCTGAGTGAAAACTCTATTGATCACCTGATCTTCATAAGCCCCTACTCTAACTGGTGGACCACAGTGACGTTTTGGGTCTCCTTCAATTAATGTCACTTCTGAGCAAGTGCCGCATAATCCCTGAAATGTCTAATCATTTCTTTTTCCCCAGTGCACAGCTACCCTGAAAAGCTGTAGGTCTTTTTAGGGAAGACTGGGAGGAAGATTAGCGGTATAAATTTTTGGCAGTGTAACAGGGTCCTTTCCCAAGGGGACTCGGTCTTCCCCTCATTCAATGGACTCTGGGTCTGTAAATTGTCTCAAGTCTGGGAATTGATTAAGGGGCCATGCTCTCTGTTTCTGTAATTCAAGTTAGACTTTTGTTCCCTTGACCTGGAATTCTTCTGCTTATACAGATAAAATAGGAATTTAGTAGACTGCCAGCACCCAAAGGGGTGCTGATGCAAAGTACCAGAAATCTGTTGGCTTTTATAAAGGGTATTTATTTGGGATAAAAGCTTACAGTTACAAGGCCCTAAAGAGTCCAATGCAAGGTTACTTCCTTACCAAACTCTGTTGTCACATGTTGAAGCAAGATGGCAGGTACCATCTGCAAGGGTTCAGCCTTCCTTTTCCCTCTTAAGGCTCCGTGGGTCCAGCTTCTTCTGATCTCAGCTGTAGACTGGCATAGAGCTTGTCTCTCTTCCCAGGGCTTGTTTCTTTTCTGGCTCAGTTGCTCTGTTCTCTTCAGAAGGCCAGCTGTAAACTATCAGGCAAATGGCTCATCTCTCTTTCCCGAGCCTCTGCCGTGTCTATGGAACTGTCTCCCTTCCTCTGTGTATCTACTTCTGTGTGTCTTCTTGATTGAGTGTCTGGTTATATAGCTCACAAAGGGGGCAGGGACTGTTACACTCTACTGACTTGGTCGAATCAAATCCCTAATCTTAACATAATTTAAGCAAAGACATCTCAGCTGGCTCTAATACAATCAAAGGGTATCATGCCCAGAGGATCAGACCACTTTACAAACATAATCAATATTTCTTTTTGGAATTTATAAATATTATCAAACTACCACACTGCCCATCTATTTTATTTATAGGTACCCCATGGTCTGTTAGCCTATGCCATAGGTCTCTGAAACTCAGACTGTTTTGATTGCTGCTTTAAGTCTGTTCATCATGGTAGCCATGCCTACCTTGTCTTTGGCAATTAAGTGCTGTCACTTGGCTTCTGCCTACCTGGGATCCAATCATCCCCATAGTATTTAAGGATTTCAGTTCAGTAAGTGACAGCAGTTCCCAAAGTAACATCTGACCTACAGGGAAGAGCAACCACAGATCTCTTTAGGGAAGATGGCGTTAGTCTCACAAATTTATTCCTCAGAGCCCTGGTGAAAATTGTGTCCTCTGGACATTGCTGGGCTGGGTGAGCAGGACTTACATGATACATTCACTTCAACATTCCAGGCTCTCTAAGCCTTTGGATCCCCTCATCTATAGTATACCAGGGCAGTTCTAACATTCCGACCTTAGGTAATATCAGTCATCTTTTGGTCCATGTTCCAGCCAACCAGCCTAACAAACTGTTAGAGCCCTTTCTAACCCCTTGAGTTACAACATTGAATCTGGAATCTCTGTTTAGAGGGACCATATCAATAAATTCAGCCTGATCCAACTTTATATCCCTTCCAGCATTATCCCATACCCTTAATATCCATTCCTACACATATTCCCCTATTTTCTGTCTATGTAAATTTGAAAACTCATGCAGTTCTTTTAGAGTATAGCATACTTCTTCATTGGTCACACTTTGTCTCTCACCTTTTGGGGCTTGTTGTGACTTTAATCTAGTTATAGCTCTGGAAGAAAAGAGGGGTGGTGCAGGTGGGTAACAACAAGAAGAAGTTTCTTGCAAGCCAGTTACCTCAGGGCATTCTGTTGCAGTTTCATCTAGTGAGAAAGGATTAACCTCTTCAGGTGGAGGTTGGATGTCAGACTCCTTGGGGCAGACTGGAGTTCAGCTGGCTGTTTCCTCAGGACAGACCAGAGGTCAAAAGATGAATCCTCAGGGTAGACTGGAGGTAGAGAAGCTGTTTCCTCAGGGTGGGCTGGAGATTAGGAAGGTGTTTCCTTGGGGCAGACCATTATGGATTTATCTGGCAAAGACTCAGAAGAATTTAGGGTTTCAATTTCCCCACTGCCATCTTCTCAACCCATATGTCTCCATTCCATTTTTTAGGATCCCATTCCTTTCCAATCAGTGCCTTCACTTTAACAGCAGATACCTTGCAAGGATAAGATTTTAGCTTCCATTGTAACTCTGCTACTCACACAATGAGACTCTGGGTCTGGTTTTCAGAGATCTCAAGTCTGCAGCTGCAGGAAATAAGATTTTCTTATAGGGCACACATAGAAACTTTCACATCATTCATGCGATGGTTAAGTTGCAAATTTGAAGTCTTCAGCTTATCCCTTTCTTTTCTAACCATATGCCATATAATTAAGAACAATCAGCCAACATCTTTGTACCTTTTAACTCCATAAAACTCTGTTAAGGTGTCAAAAGCTCCCTCACTATGCGAATATTCTCGCTGACCTGATTCTGTAGTAATCAGGGTAGGCTAAACATTCGCTATATTAGAAACCATGAATGTGTCCCCAGACCTAGTTTTTCTCCCTAGGTCTGGTTTTTAGAATACTGGTGATAGAAAGCGGGAGTGGCTCAGTCGATAGAGCCCCCGTTTACCATATGGGAGGCCCGGGTTTGCTTCCCGGGGCCTCCTTGTGAGGGCAGGCTGGCCCGCGCAGCCTAGTGGGCTGATGCAGCAAGCCCTCACAACAGGAAGCGGGTGTGGCTCAACTGATAGAGCCCCCGTTTACCATGTGTGAGGCCCCGGGTTCGCTTCCCGGGGCCTCCTTGTGAGGGCAGGCCGGCCCGTGCGGCGTGAAGGGCTGATGCAGCAAGACCTCACAGCAAGGGGAAGATGAGCAGACACGGAGAAGATACACAGCGAATGGACACAGCAAGCACAAGCAGCAAGGGGGGGATAAATAAATAAATAAATCTTTAAAAAAAAAAAAATACTGGTGATAAACTAAGCCTGATTATTTTATGACCATCCTGTATGGGAAAAGACTGTAACTTTGGGTATCTTTGGTCAACCTTAAGAGATATAGAAGGGGGACAGATGTGGCTTGGGTGGTTGGGCGTCTGTCTCCCATATGGAGGGACCTGGGTTCGATCCCTGGGTAAAAATTAAAAAGAAGAAAACTAAAGAAGGCGCGTGGGCCACGAGGCCCCGTACGCGGGTGTTCTGTCAGGCCCCGCGAGCCACGCAGCGAAATGGTGATGTAACAGGAGAGTGACACAAGGGAGAGCCAAGACGAGACACACCAAAAAACAGGAACTAAGGTGGCACAGGCAATAGGACGCCTCTCTCCCACAGTGGAGATTCCGAGGATCGAATCCCAGTGAAGACAGGAGAAGGATGAGAAGAGAGGGCAGGAAACGGACACAGAAAGTTGCCCAGTGAATGGACACAGAAACAACAAAAATGGGGGGGGGGAGTAAAAATGGATAAAAGTAAGTAAATAAATAAATGAATCCTTAAAAAATGTATAGGGGAGGAAGATACGTACTATAGTTAGTGGTAATACTTTGACAATGCTCTTTCATGATTTGTTAACAAATGTTTCACAACAATGCAGGGTGTTTGCGGGGGGTGATGTGTGGGAGATGGTGGTATGCATGTTTGTTTTGTAAGTTCATGAAGTTTACTGAACACTTATAGTTTATGTATGTTCATGTATGAATGATATACTTCAATAAATTGTTTAAAAAAAAAAAAACACCCTCACTCAGAGCCTTGCTTCTTATGAGCATGGAAGGAATCATATCCAGTGGTGATATTTTGCATATCTCTATTGCCAGCTCACACCATTATCAGTGGCTTCTTGGTTATTGGAAACAGAGTCATTAGTGCCTTTGAATTTAATCAGAGTAGAGAGGCAATTGCAGAAACCCC
>JAQZBX010071166.1:0-15283 GCA_029593785.1 Cabassous unicinctus | reverse complement strand
AGCTATTAGGGAAATGCAGATCAAAAACTACAATGAGATACCATTCCACATGTTATAGAATGGCCGTTAGTAAAGAGTAACAAGAACAACAAAAAGTCCAAACAAACAAAAACACCAGAAAAATACAAGTGCTGGAAAGGATACAGAGAAATAGAAAAACTACTATTGGAGAGGATGTGGAGAAATAACATGTGGAGAACTAGTGTTGGATAGGATATGGAGAGGATGTGGACAAATAGGAACACTCCTACACTTTTGGTGGGAATGTAAAATTGTGCTGCCACTGTGGAAGACAGTGTATTAGTCAGCCAAAGTGGTGCTGATACAAAATACCATAAATACGTTGGCTTTTATAAAGGGTATTTATTTGTGGTAGAAGCTTACAGTACAAGGCCATACAGTATAAGTTTCTTCCTTCACCAAAGTCTGTTGCCACATGTTGGAGAAGATGGCCACCTACATCTGCAAGAGTTCAGGCTTCCTCTTCCTCTTAAGGCTCCATGGTCCCAGCTTCTTCCACTATTAGCTGTAGACTGTGCTAAGCCTCATCTCTCTCCTCAGGCTCATTTCTCTGTGGGCTCAGCTGCTCTGCTCTCTCCACAAGGACAGCTGTAACTTTCAGACTGATGGTTCATATCTCTTCCCAGGGCCTCTGCCCTATCCAAAGTAGTCTTCTCTCTTTTCTCACATATCTGTTTCTCTGTGTATTTACTTCCTGGGGCGCCAGTACTAAAACTCCAACTCCCCTGTTGCGTAGTTTTCTCTGTGAGTCCCAGCCCACCAAGGGGGTGGGGAATGGATGTCCTATTGATATGGCCCAATGAAAGCCTTAATTAAAATTCAATCAAGTAAAGTGAAATCTCGGAATCCAATCCAATTTAATATGGGCAGAGGAAAAGACCAGTAAACAAACATAATACAATATTTATTTTTGGAATTCATAAACAATATCAAACTGCTACAGAAAGCTTGTCTGTATCTCATAAAATATGAACTGCCATATGATTTAAAAATCCCATTACTAGGGATATATTCCGAAGAACTGAAAAAGTAAGGGCACAAACTGACATTTGCACACTGATGTCCTTAGCAACATTATTCACAATTGCTAAAATATGGAACCAGCCCAAGTGTCCATTAACCTATGAATAGATAAACGAAATGTGGTATATACATAAAATTGCATACTATTTGGCTGTAAGATGAAATGAATTCAGGAAGCATATGATAACATAGATTAACCTTGAGGATATTATATTGAGTGAAATCAGCCAGACATGAAAGGATAAATATTATATGGTCTCATTAAGATGAATTAAATATGAGTAAACTCATGGAGGTATACTCTAGGATATAGGTGACTAGGGGATAGAATGTGCGTTGAGAATCGTAGCTGATGCTTAATGTATGTAGACTGTTAAAAAGGTTTATTGCGAAATTGTGGAAGTGAGTAGAGTTAGTTGTAACACATTGTAGTGAGTATAAGTAACACTGCTGATTTATGAGTATGATTGTGGCTGAAAGAGGTATTCAGTGGATGTAAATGCCAATGGAGAGGAAACTAGAGAATTATCTAGGGAATGTATAACAGTGATTTCAGTGGTGGATGAGGATTATGGTTAATGGTATAAGAATGTTCTTCTATTACAATGTGTCAAGAATATGTTGATACATGAGAAAACTATAGCTAATGTAAATTATGGACTATAGCTAACAGTAATATTGTTATATTTTTGTAGCAATGGTCAGTAGATATTATTTCAATTTTAAGGGATCAAATAGGAGGGTAAAATTGGGTGTGGTAATTTTCTTTTTGTAGTAATGAAAACATTCTAAAATTGACTGAGGTCATGGCAGAAAAACTCTTTGATAATAATGAAAGCCAATTAATTGTAGAACTAATTCTACTGGCCATGGGAATATATAACAATAAATCTTATGGTGGAAAATGGACTGTGGTTAACAGAACAAATATGAGAATGTTCTCTTATGACCTATAATAAATATATAATACTAATACAGGATGTTAAAAATTGGGTGCTTAAGAGAAAATATAACAAATATAAGATATCGGCTATAGTTAGTAATAATTTGATGCTTTTTCATAGTTTGTAGTAACTATTTTACATCAATGCAAGGTGGTGGTGGTGGAGAGTTGTATGGGAAAAGTGTATGACATTTTGCATGTTTTTTTGATAAATCACTACTTTTAGTGTACAAAAAAATAAAGCATTTAACTGTCAAATGGATTCATTCATTGACCAAATCTTTTCTCAGTGAAGTATGTATTCTGCATTATACTTTGAGGTTTAAAGAGAAATCTTTGCTAAAACAATTTGAGTTTCATTTTAGAGGATCTACTTTTTAAACCTTCCATTGTCTCTAGTTAACAGCTCTGCATGTACTAGGCCCTAGAAATTACTATGTTAAATTATCAGTTCAATGGGAACAAATATCCACAGAGCTTGATTTCCAAAGTATTGTTAGGGTAGAAAAATGTACCTCAGTTGTTGAAAAGCAGTGAAACATATCTCAGAGTTAAGGGTTGAATGGAAATGTAGTGGCCAAATCCCATTTTGCTAAAATAGCTTAAAATAAATACAGTTGAATTAAAAAGGAAAAGCTTCATGAAAAAAAAGTACAGAATTTTTATCTAGCTGATGTCTTTATGAAAAGAGTAAGTAAATGATACCTAGATAAAGGAAGAGAGGAACAAGAAACATTCACTACGATTTTTAGTGGAAAAGTATTATGACATCAATTACCAGATAAGAGATATTATAGTATTCAGTGAGCAATTCAAAATCAACAGTTAATTTATGGAGGCAGTAAATTAGTCCATTAAATATGAGATTTTTTTAAAAATTAGTTTCTTATTGACACCATGTAGCAGTTTGATATTATTGATTAATTCCAAAAAGAAATATTGCATTATGTTTGTAAGTTGGTCTTTTCCTCTGGACGTATTAGAGTGTATTGGATTCAGATATTTTACTTTTACTTGATTAAATAATGAATAAATGTTTGATTGGGCCATGTCCGTAGGACATTGCATCCCCACCCCCTTAGTGGGTGGGAACTCACAGAGAAACTGCATCACAGAGAAGGGAGTTTGTAGTTTTAATGCTGGAGCCTGGGGAAGTAAGCACACATAGGAGTTTGGTTGTGAGAAAGGAGTGAAGGCCAGGAAAAAGTGATGAGCTGTTCACCTGATAGTGTACAGCTTGGCTTTGTGGAGAGATGCAAGCCTGAACCTGGAGAGAAACAAGCCCCAGGAAAGAGGAACCCAGGAAACCTGAACTTTTGGCAGATGTTGGCAGCCATCTTGCTCCAACACGTGGCAACAAACTTAGGTGAAGGAAGTAACTTATGGTTTATGGCCTGGTAATTTTAAGGTTCTACCCCCCAAAAATACTCTATATAAAAATTAACCAATTCCTGGTATTTTACATCAGCACTCCCTTTGACTGACTAATACACACCGCAACCACTGAGGTTAAACCTTGTGTATTAGTCTGCCAAAGGGATGCTGATGCAAAGTACAGAAATCTATTGGCTTTTATAAAGGGTATTTATTTGGGGTAAAAGTTACAGTTACAAGGCCCTAAAAAGTACAGCTCAAGATTGCTTTCTCACCAAAGTCAGATGCCATATGTTGCAGCAAGACAGGCTCTGATCTTTGAGAGTATTCAGCCTTCCCTCTAGGCTTCCTTTCTCTCAGCTGTAGGCTGGCATACAGCCTACAGGACTTCCTCTCTCCTGGCATAGGGCTCATTTATTTCCAGGATTTCTTTATCAGTCTTGGCTCTCTACCCATGGTCAGCTACAAACTATCAGGTAAATGACTCATCTCCCCAGGGCCCAGGATCAAATATGACAAAGCTCTCTTTTTTCTCATGTGTCTTCTTGAGTGAGTGTCCATTTATATCAGCCCACCAAGGGGGCGGGAACTCAACCTGAGTTACACCTTAATGATATAGATCAACCAGAAGCCCTGCATTGATTTTATCAGGTAAACTTAATCAGAGGCCCCTCACTGAATTTAATAAGATCAAAGGCTATCACACACAGAAGAATAAATTAGTTTACAAATATAAACTCTCTATTTTTGGGATTCACAAAAATAATCTCAAACTTTCAATCCTTGGTATTGAAACATGCAGCATCAAATGAAAACCTCAAGAATTAGTAAATATTATCCATCTGTACTAAGGCAGAAAAACAAACAAAAGTTAATTTCTGATAGTAAATATCAGAAATAAATGAGCAAAGGCCATTGAGTACAGATGCATTGTACGCTTAGGTAGCAGTTTTTTCAAGGCCATCATGACATCTTTATTCCCCCGAGTGTATATCATTGGATTAAACATTGGGAAGACAATGTTGTAGAAAAGAGAGAGAAATTTGTCTGTTTCAGAAGAATGCTTATATTTAGGTCTCAAATATGTAATGGTCCCTGATCCAAAGAACAAAGCCACAATTATGACATGAGATGAGCAGGTGGAGAAATCTTTGGCTCGTCCTGTTGCTGATGGCAAACTCCAGATGTTGGAGATGATTTTGCCATAGGAGCCCAGGATTAACAGAAAAGGGATCATAACAAACAGCACAGCCCCTCTAATGATCAACATCTCATTCACAAAGCTGTCCCCATAGGCCAGCTTAAGAATTGGGGGTATGTATTAGAAGAAGTGATTGATTGTTTAGATCCATAAATGGGCAGAGAGATAATCTGGTGGGTATTCCCAATCTGAACTGGAAATCCACTGATCCAGGAGCCAGCCACTAGCTGCCTACAGACTTATTAGAGATTGACTAGAGGAAAGTACAGGGGATTACAAATGGCCATGTAGCAGTCATAGGTCATCACAGCCGGAAGGAAGATTTCTATGTTTCCAAGCATAAGGACAAAGCACATTTGAGTAACACAGGCAAAGAAATAAATGTTTCTTTTCTGGGTCCAAAGGTTTATGAGCATTCTAGGAAGAGTTACAAATACAGAACAGGTTTCCAAGAAAGAAAAATTACTGAGTAAAAAATACATGGGGGTCTGGAGTACCCAGTCAGTCCCAGTTATGAGGATAATGAGGCAATTTCCCAAAAGGATAGTCATATAGACAAAGAAAAATGTCACAAAAAGAAACATTTGGAGACTAGGACCATCAGAAAATCCCAAAAGAACAAATTCCTTCATTGAAGTGAGGTTTATTTCTGGTGAGTCTTTTTGCTGTTCCACCTCTGGATGGAAAAAGGAAGAAAAAACAAAATTAAACTAAAAGAATTCAGTCATTTATGATTGACCTGTCTTTTCCCAACTTTATGCTCTAGAGTATTTTGAGGAATTAGAAAATATAATATTAAACTCTCAATTCAAATTCCAGCATTTCATATCCTACAATCAAACACAACTGAGGTACAATGGTGAATGCATGCTAAATTCTCATCATATCAACTTATCTAAAATTAGACTTGCATTTGAATGGAAGTAATGAACTCTTAAATTACACATTTTCATGTTTTCATTGCAGGAAAATCAAAACGACTCTTGTTTTAGTCCAATTATTAGTAAAGAGAATCCAGTGGTAGATATATTTACAATTTGTACATTATCCCAGGGCTAAGCCCACCATCAAATTCTGAAATGAATTTTTTCATAATGCTTCAACTCTTCCATGAAGCCTTTTGCAAATAAAGTGTGTGCAAAACTTTCCTTGTATACTAACTCTTATTGTTTGTGCCAGCACTTTAATATGAAACTGTATCAAAACAAAATGAACAACATTGTGATTAGGTATTAGGTTTCAAGGTCTTTCATTGACTATATCCCATCATTGAGAGATGATTAATAGGTATTTCTTGACATATTGGTTGCCTAATAACAACAATGTTGAATTAATTGCATTGATGATATGATTTCAGAAACTCTGCCAAGTCTTTCTATCCTCAAGTGCCTCACTATCTGCCACTGGTTATCATGCCAATTCTTATTTTATGATATAGCCAAGACGGAACTCATGGAAATCAAAATATGACAATGTAAATTATTATAAAATGTAATTATTAGACAGTTGCCACAAAGACCAAAAGCAGAGAGTAATCTTTTAGGTAGAAATCATGTGAGCAAATATATTTTGGTAGTGATTTGGTAGACATACCAGCTATTCAATGACTTTCTGAGGTGTTGAGATCTAGGTGGACAACACAGGAATTTAAACAATGAAGGCAATTAACAGAATCATAGAATTAGATAATATTTAGAACACAGGAGGTAAAGTGATTTTAAATGATTTACTGGTGTTTAGGGCATTTGCTTACCATAGCATTTTCTCATTTATTTCTCAAATATTCTTCTTAAGTGTTAATGTCCTCATGTTTGTTTGTTTATTTGTTTGTTTGGAGGAAGAAACAGAGGCTCAGAGTTTGTATAATTTTTCCTATATCGTATACATGCTAGTATTTCAACTCATTGCTCAATTTTTTTTAGATGTAGGATTGGATTTAGAATTCATAACTATGGGCTTTGATTGCCTAGGCAATTATTTAAACTTTCAAACCAGTTCTTATAGTTGAAAAAAATATGGAGCTAAATATCTGCCTTTCATAATTGTGAGAATTATTGAGAAATTGTAAAGAGCTTACCTACACTTTATTTTATCATATGCCATTTTTATTTTCTGTTATTATGATATCATTTGTGATTGTGGAATCTACAGAATATAACATCATAAGACAGCATTCAAGTAATAGTTGTTGAACAAGCTTTTAAATATTCAAAAAAACAACCGTTTCCTTATATGCAGTCTATCATTATTACTTTTACATTGAATGACTTTGAATTATTATTTTTACAGTGAACCTAATTTCTTTATTTTTGTATCAGTTGTTATAGCAAATTAATTTATTTAGTGCTTTTTCCATTCTATATCATCTGGAGGATTAATTTCAGCTTTCCTTTTACATCTCAGAACATTTAATATTCAAAACTTTACCACCAGATTCTGTAATCAATTTGTTCATGACTTGCTTCAATTCATAAGAACCATATGAATAGATCTGCTGAAGCATTTGTTTAAAGCTGCATCCCCACCTTCTCATTCTTTTCTTTTTCTTTGAGCTCACCAAGCAATTGATCCCAATTTCTTGCATAATGAGATGATGATGGATATATGCTCTGAACTCTTGACTTAGGCACACCTTCCTCCTCTAGCTTTTCCTATCTCACAACCTCTGGATTTTCCATTTTCATTTGGGATGTGAACTCAGATTCTGATCCATTCTGATTCAGTGTATTATCTGATACTAAAAAGAAGTGGTATTCTTACATGGTTCTCAGTCATCTATCTTATGTATATTAGCAATTATTTTATGTATTACATGATAGTTAAATTTAAGTCATCAAAAGTGTTTCCATAAATATCAATTTTTGTAAGAATCAAGTAGGTAGGATGACCTTCATGAATCCCCTAGAGAGGATTTTAAGTGTCAGTATGAAATCAACATTTATCCCATAGTGCCTACATAATGTATCAACTCATAGGATTTTAGAGTATTTTATACCTGTGTAATATCTGCCCCTCATCATATAAAGTAGGGACTGTGTTTCATAATTCTTGGTATTTCCCAATAGAAACTAACAGAGTTTTGGACACATAATATTTTTGTGAATAAGTATTCTATATTTAAATTAAGGGACACATACTATAAGAATCCATTATCTATGCTTAAAAGAGAAAAGAATACAAGGGCTTGGCAAAACTTGTAGTGTCATATTATAAAACCCAAGTAAATACTTATTCAGATATGAAAAAAGCAAATTATTTTAAAGTGTTAATTATCACAAAGAATGGAAACAAAGTATTACAATGTTCATAAACTTTCATTAACTGTATGATATCAATTAGCTATTATTTTATTCTGTCCAATGACAGATGTACGTAGAAATGTGGGATATAATCTCTGAAACTTTCAATTCCAGCTCTCTCTCTCTCAGATTCAGTATTTCTCAATACTTCTTAAGAAAACTGAAATATTGATTAAAGTTTTTAGCATTTCTTTTATGACATTAAGAATCACTTTGTGATGGAAAAATAATTTTAAAAATTGATTAGGAAATTAAAAGACCCATGTTTGTGAATTATTATCATTTTTAAATTATTTCACTTTTAAATAGGAAAATCTCTTCTAGGAAACTATATGTTTGGGAGAAAAAGATCAGAAATTCATTCACACTTAAAATAGCATGTATTTTTTTCTGAGTGAGTCATAGAAGCATCTGAAAATTGTGAGCATAAATTCTTTTTTACATGTTGACATGTTGAATCTTGATTCTCAGAGTTTTATAGTGTTCTAAAATAAATATAAAATATCAATAGAATAATCATATCAACATAAAAGACTTCATACTTTCTCTGTTAGATTTGGTTATAGCTGTTTTTTCCCTTCAGTAGAATAGTATAGTACAAAGTTTAAGATTAAACATTTATATTGATTCAGTAAGACACTTTTATCTTTCAGAATATATGTGTGCTTTCAAATTACCAAGTTATCTGTGAAGAAAAATAGCTCTTTTATGCTACCAGATTATTCCTTTCTCACATTTGGCCTTAATATTTAACTTGATTCCTCTGCTTGCAACTCATTTTAATTTGTTTTTCTAGACACTTGGGCTAAATCCTCTTAACCTACAGTATCCATATGGAATTCGGGTTTCCTCCCCAACTATATCTTGGCAAGAAGCAAGAATTCCCAAGACAGAGCAATACCATTTAATTGTCCACTATTACTCATTGGAGAAAATACAAACTCAAAGTTGTGTATCTGAGGCCCTGTCTTACCATCACTTTTCTTAATGTTTTTTTTACTTGATTTCTTTAGCTGGACCTTAGAATATAGCAACATTAGATTTATTACACCACTATCATCATTATATGTCCATGCTTTATTTAAGGTATTCTAATTTTTTAACTATTAATTATAAAACTAGCTGAAGAACTATCAATTAATTTTTGTCATGGACAATAAGCATGCTATATCAAGGTATACCTTTAGTCTTTGTTAAATATAAACATTTTAAATCTGGAGTATTTTGGAGCAGGCTAATTTAGGGAATGAAATGACGAAAATCACAGCTGTGAAATACATGGCCATAGAAATCTTCCCTCTGCCTGACAAGCTAAGAGTGCTTCCCAGAGCACCCCAGGGCCAGGGCATGGGACCCCCGCTGCCAGGCCAGGGGCTGCAGTTTCAAGGCGGGAGCTGGGGCTCAGAGCTGGTAGGCTCCCCAGGAACCTCTTGGAGCAGTGACCCTGGGCAGAGGGAGCAGGACTCGCGTGGCCGGTGCCCTGGGAGTGCGAGAGAAGTGACCAGCTACAAACAATGCACAAGACAGCTACTATAAGAACCTTGTGAGAATTCCTCAGTTGGAATGGGATTTTGTCTGGGTTAAAGGAAAAGCCCTGAATCGTCTCAAGGGGCCTTGCCATTGGGCTCCTCAGGAGATTGACAGGTGGGGTAATCCATCAAAACATCAAACAACCTGGACCCCTCCCTGAAATTAGCAAGTGGGAGGAATAGTGAATGGTTTAAAAGGCCAGCAAAGATTAAATCGATCCTGTTGGCCTTTTTTGCCCCTTTTTCCTCTCTCTGTCTAGACCAGACCACAAGTATGTCTGTTATTTTCTCCCATTTCTCTTCTCTCATTTTCTTAATGAACTACTGGCCTAACATAGTCAAAAACTACAGAAAATACAACAATAATATCCAATGGAAATGTACACTACAGGGTCTGCTGTAATTTCTAATCTACTTCCCTAATCTGCATGAAAATACTTTATTAGATATAAGTGAGATTTATGTGCTCACTCCTCTATCATATTCTAATTTGGAACAAAATGCTATTGGTTCATTTGCCTTTTCTCTCTCTCTTTCTATTTGATTCTAAGACTAAAATCACCATGCTTGCCCCAGTTTCTCCTCTTCTTAACTGTATAAAGATATGCAGCCTATATTTTCTACAATTTAATTTAATCTTATATTTCCTTATAATGTTCATTAATGTACAATGGAATAGAATAGAAAGTTCAGAAATAATTCAAAATATATATGATCAATATATTTTCAACAACATTGCAATGGCAGTTCAGTCGAGAAAGGATAATCTTCAACAATTTTTACTGAACAATTAGATTCCTATATTCATGAATGAATTTAGGTCTACATCTCAGACCACTATAAAAATTACCTCAATTGGAATTATAAACCTGAAAATAAAATCTAAAAAAAAAATACAGAGGAAAGTTTTTGTGGCCTTGGGTTAGGCAAAGTTTTCTATGTATCACTGAAAAGTATATCACAGTGTACACAGTGTATCACTGTTCTTCATGACTAATTTTAAAGGTATTCATAGTTGTGGTTACATGTATTTTGTCTATTTTATAAGTTGTTTCAGTTTTGAGATAAATCAGGTCTTATTACTCCATCTTGGCTGTAAAGTAGAAGTGTTGGTATAATAAATTTGTAACTGAGGGGTTAAGACTTAACAAATGATTAAGATTACTGAAACATTATATAGCTGGCTTTTTACTTTCCAGTATATTGTAGAAGAGCCAAAAGTAAATACCTGGAATTACTGAAACTTGCTGAACTAGTTCCAGATGCCTTGAGTTCTGATAATGATTGTAAAACTATACAGCCTTTATCTGGTGATTTTAAAATCATTGGGACTGACCCTCATTTTGTATCCACCCGCATACTGTTTTTCAACTTTAAAGTCGTATGATCACTTGACTGCCCCTTAATGTTATTAATGAAGGAAGTACCCCAATTACTCAGCATAAACCTGCCTGTCTTTCAATACTATAAAACTGTCAGAATTACTGCTGTTCAGGGAGACAGATTTTAGGTTATTATGCCATCTGAACTCCTTTATAGGTGCTAGCAACAAAACTCTTTCTCTCTTTGAAGTCCCGGTGTCTCAGGAATTGGTCATTGAAGTTCATTGAGCAGAAAAGAACCCTGCTTTTGCTTGGTCACAATTTGGTGGCTCTGGCTGAACCATGGACAAAGAATCCCTGAAGAATGAGTCCAACTGCCCTGCCTGAGGTCCTGGGAGAGGTAAGTATGATTATATTGAGCTTTTTGCTCCCACTAGAAATTATTGGTCTAAAAGCTCAGCAGTTGCATTTTTCCTACCTTCCTGGCACTCCAGGTCCTTTGGTACTTTGAAGCTCCAAAGAGAGACATGGTTCCAGCTCTAAGTCTGGACATCTTACTGGGTGACTTGCTCATCAAGATAGAAGTGGATTGGGAAGTTCATTCAGTGGTTCAAGCCCTCTAAACCTGGGTTTTAAGAACCTGGTTCCTGCTTCCAGAATGATCTCCCTTAATCTGACCTCTATAACTGTTTCTGAGTACCTGTCCAAACAGGGATTTAGACCATGACCTAAGTGTGTTGTGTATACTCCTGAGAAATAAGTACCACAGAAATGAATTGGTATTTAATAAATGTAGTAAGTGTTACGTGCCTGTTTGTTCATTTGTTTGTTACTTAGATGTAGTTTTAAGTGTCTCTTTAAATTGCTAATTGGTATCGTACTGCATTTGTATTGCTCAGGTGTTCTTAATTGTTTACTGATTACTGAAATCCTCTAATATGTGAAATTCTAATTCTAATAGATGTCTTAGATATAGACCTTTAGGCTGTATTTGAAAAACTGGAAAAATTTTAGCCACAAGTCTATGAAAAAGCAGGAATTAGTTTATAGCAAATTATAGCAAATTCTGGCTTCAATATGATTTAGAATCATGAAAGAGATGGCCCGAGTTTAGTTGTGTTGCAGGATGTTGCCGGATTTTCTCTAGGTTCTTGGCTATGTTACATAAATAAATTTAAGTATGTGTCAGTTTAGTTAGGCCAGTAGTTAATTAAGAAATTGAGAGAAGAGAAAGAAAATAACAGATTATGGATCCCAGGTATACTTGCATGCTGTTCCAGGCAGAGAGAAGAAAAAAGGCAAAAAAGACCTAAACACAGAAAAAGGGCTGGTTTACAGACTACAAATCCCCATTACAGATTACAAATCCCCAGGTCTATTTGCATGCTGGTCCAGGCAGGAAGAGAATGGGCATAATACCCGGAACAAGACGGACTGATTTAACTTCCGTGCTTGTATTTTCAACCATTAATTACCCTTCCTCTTGTTAATGCTTGGGGTAGTATCCTAGCTGTTTGCAGGTTTGATTGATTACGCCATCCATCAATTTCCCTGGGGGGCCCAATGGCAAGGTCCCTTGAGAATATCTGAGGCTTCTCCTTGATCCCTTATGAAATACCATTCCAAATGGGGAATTCTTACAACGTTTTTCCAGCTGCCATCTTGTGAGGTCTTTCCCTAAGTGATGGTTCCCATGGCCACATATTTCACATCTGTGGTTTTCTGCCAGATCCCAGATTCATCTTTTTATTCCCTAATGTAGCCTGCTTCAGTTGTATAGAAAAGAACACTGTATTACAATTAGATTTGTTCTGTAGAAGAAAACAGAAATGGTATGAGGTCATGTGTTTTTCTTTCTCAAAAGCTGGTATAAATGAGAAAATATAAAATTTTACCTGTAAAAACTAGTGGAGAAAAGGAAAATGTCCTCTCTGATTCAAGTCCAGAAAATTAAATACAGTCTTTATTAACTCCTCCCATATATTCCCTTTTACCAGAGGTAGAAAAAGCTGACATTGAAATAATCTCTCCCTCTCATACACATCAAGGTACTCAATTTGGCCAGGTTCGCTCTTTAAAATCAGCAGCTGAGCTGGCCAAATTTCTACTCCTCTGGGAAGTGCCTCCAGGAATACATAAAGAGTAAGGCCCAAAGAATTTGTCTATATGTGTATCCCATTCCCACTATCACATTTATTTAACTAGAAAATAATATCTGACTCTGCAGAGAAGACGCAAAGAAAGTAGTTTAATTACTTTAATACTTGCAATCTATAACCTAAATTGGGCTGGTATTCAGGTCTTGCTAAATACAGGGGATGGCTGGAGAATGGTAATGGAAAAAGCAGAGCAAGAAGCAGAGAACAAACAAAAACAAAATCCTGGCAACCCAATACCTGCTTAAGCAAATTTTACAGCAACTGTAAAGAATATTAAATGGAATTAAAACATCCTGAGGACTGGACTAAATCAGATCAAGAAGGGGTACCTAAAACTATAAATATACAAAGTGTAAGTGAAGTAATATAAGAACCAAAAGAAAGTCCTCATCTTTCATTAAAAGCCAAGTTCAAATAACCAGTACTTCAAAAGGCAAAGAGCATCCCTGAAAACTCTAATGAACAAAAGACAATTCAGACAAGATTACAGCACAAAGGTAAATATAAGACCTCTCTGCTCACCTCCCACCCCTTGAGAGAAGTTAGAAATTTTTAAGAAATTAGAAACCAACCATTATGTATATTACAAGGAAGAAGGATAATGGAAAAAGGATTGTCTCAGTTGCTCCAAGGGAAAAATCCCAGAGAAAACTGGGTGATAACAGTCATAAACCTGGGATGAAAGGACCCAGGAGAAGGGAAGCTTTACTACTGAATTTAAAGCAAATATTTAAAATATAGCTTCCTGTAGGTACATCCCTGGCTAATAACCTGTTAACCAAGTAAATGCCCAGATAACTTTTTATCCAAATTTTTTATATGAACATGTCCTCAAAACAAACTAGCACCTGCAAGCAACACTATTGTTCACTAAGTAAACAAATCATCCCTATCCCAGAAGAAATCTTAAAAGCCATAAAAATCAAAGGCATGGACTGAGGGAAAACCTGGAAACAAGGCAAACCAAAAAAAAAAAAAGAAAAAGAAAGAAAGAAAATTACATCAAATTAGTGTGTATGTTTGTTCATTGTATATTTTCATACCTCTGTATGGTAATACCAAATTAACAAAAGAAAATTCTTAAGAAAGCACTATTCAAATTGCTAAATATTAAATAAGTACTTATATACGTAAATGAGTACTCTTGGAGGCCCAAATATTAGAAAATCCATCTTCTAATTATTTTCCTGGATTTATCCACATTCATTCTATCTCACCTATCCCTGCCCCCAGGGCCCTCTCTTAACCTTCACTGAATTCAGCGCTCTTCTTAACCTTATAAAAGCAAAATAAACTGGTAGGAGAAGCTATGTGCGGAGGGCTGAGTGCAGAAAAAATGGGAAAGTGTGAGTTTTGTTTAGAATTCTTTCCGTTAGGCCTAGATTATAAATGATAGGGATAGGGTGAATGTTAAAGAATAAACCTTGTTTTGCATAGTTTGCCCTGTAATACCCCAATGTAAAAAAAAATAACAACCTTGAGATGAGAATCATTAAAAAATCCAGTTGTCAAATTTCATTAAGTATAGGAAAATGTCCTTGAAAGTTATGAAAACATTTCTTTAGATTATGTTTTAGACAAATAAAGCAATTGTAGTATATTTTCCAGAGCCTAATAATCAATATGCTTTTAAGGTTATTAATAATTCTAAGGTATCATGGAAAGAAAGGTTTTAACCTTCTATGGAGGAAGAGAAAAATACATTTCTTAAGTAAACTATCATTGTTTCAGTTTTATTCTATTTGGGTGTAATCTCTCTAAGTTTATATGGATACTGATAAAAGAAGCTAGCATTATATCTATTAGATTTTTATGACAATTAAAAAATGCAAATTTGCATTTAATAAAATTGTTAGTTTAAATATATTATTGTGTTTTACAGAACATATGAAAGCAGTTCAAAGAGTTTTTTTTATAATTTGATATATGGAGGTATATAAAGTATACACAAAATGCTTTGTTAAAGAAAAGCACATAGTTTGTCCTAAAGTGAAATAGCTAGTTTTCACAGAATGAGAGGTAGAATATGTAATATGAGGCCTGAGTATCTATGGAAATTTGTCCAAGTTTAATGGGAGTAACTTATGCTTTATTCAATGCTGATGTTTGTATAAGTGAGTGTAGTTTTGTCCTAAGATAAGATGGCTGATATTCACAGAATATGAGGCAGGAATATGTATAAGAACTAAATGGATATGGAAGTTTGTAGAGGCTTTGTAGATGTATATTTTGTTTGCTTTAATAAATGCCAAGTATAATTTATAATTTTATTTAAAGATGTTATTTTGTGTTAAGGTGAAATAATTGTTTTGCACAGAATGTAAAGCAGAAAGGTGAATGAATGTAAGAAGTTACAAAAGGTGTGTAGAAACAAATTTTATCTGTTGTAATCAATACTAACTAAGGCTTGAT
>JAQZBX010071165.1:0-15280 GCA_029593785.1 Cabassous unicinctus | reverse complement strand
ATATATATATATATATATATATATATACACACATGTGTGACACTCCTTTTGCTCAAAATTATGTTCTTGACAAATGAGTTTATATGGCTAAGAGATTTCAAAGTGAGTTGGGAGGTCATCTCAGTGGATACTACCTCAAATAGTGGGACTGCTGAGGGCTCTGGAAACACCCAGGTCCTATGATCAGGACAGATAGCTCCAGATAGGACTGCCTTGCCAGTGGGCCCTGCTTTGGAGTTTGTGTTCCTGAGAGTGACAGAGCTGGACTCAGTTATGGCTTCCTTACATATGGCTCATCTGTCCCTTCTATTTGAACCTATACTTGGTGCTGGAGTTGGTAGGTGTACATCCAAGAGATTTGAATGTGCCAGCTGGGCTGTCCATGTGCCAGCTGGGCCCTGAGCCTCAGCAGAGTTGCAACACCTACTCTACAGTTCATTGGATTCATCCAGGACAACTAACAAGGAGGTGAGGACTGACAACGACCATACCAAGGAAATGAGAGATCCTACAACTGCAAGCAAGAGAGTCCCATCCATCAGCTGTACGGGACTGAAGCCCCCTCTCAGTTAGAGGTGGAGTGGACATCATCCTCAGGATTGGGGAATGAACTATGAAGTTTTTTTTTGTTTTTTTTTAAAGATTTATTTATTTACTTTATCCATTTTAACCATTTTAAACCCCCCCTTCCCCGTTTTTTTGCTGTTTTGTGTCCATTTGCTGGGCAATTCTCTGTGTCTGTTTCCTGCCATCTCTTCTCCTCCTCCTCCAGTCTTCACCAGGATTCGATCCTGGAGACTTCCGATGTAGGAGAGAGGTGTTCTGCCACCAGCGCCACCTTGGTTCCCGGTTTTCGGAGCATCGCATCTTGTCTCTCTGCTGCATCTCTCTCTTGTTACGTCATCATCTTGCTGCCTGGCTCCCGGGGCTTGGCGGCTCTCCGGCACACAGAGCCTGGCAGCCCATGCTGCCTTCTGTATATATGTTTTTATTTTACCGGGAGGTCCTGGGGATCGAACCCAGGTCCCTCCATATGGCAGACAGACGCCCAACCATTTGAGCCACATCCGCCCCGGGAAATGAACTATGGACTAGAGTGGACTTACTGGTATTCTATAATAGACTCGTTGTGATTCTAGCAATGGAAGAAGTTACAGCATTGATGTGGAGGCAGTGGCCACTGGGGGCTCTGGGGGCAGGGGGAGGGAAAGACAGGTGTAATGCGGGGGCTTTTTTGGAACTTGGGAATCATCCTGAATGGCATTGCAATGACAGATATATGCCATTATATATCTTCCCATAGCCTGCAGAATTGTGTGGGAGAGAGTGTAAACTACAATGTGAACTATGGTCCATGCTACATGGCAATGCCCCAGGATGCGTTTATCAATTGCAATGAATGTGCCACGTTAATGAAGGATGTTTATGTGGGAGGGTGTGGAGGTGTGGGGAGCAGAGCATATGGGAATCCCTATATTTTTTTGTGTAACATTTCTGTAATCTAAGTATCTTAAAAATATATATATATATTTAAAAAATTATGTTCTTGAGATTCATCCATGATATTGTGTGTCAATGTTGCTTAGTCAATTTCTGTGTACTCTTCATGTTGTAAAGATACTAATTCTTTGTCTTTTAAAAATATGTTATTTTTGGTCTACGTGTGGGTTTTTATATTTAATTTTTATATTTCAATGTAAATTATTAATTTTTCTTTAGGATTTCTTCTATTGCATTTAACAGAAACAATCTTTACCTTTCCAGAGGTTTGATATTCCTCTTTTCCTCTTCTTTTTCTTAAAGATTTGATTTTCTTAAATTGCATAATTCATTTTAAACTGGGACTAAAACCTGAATGGCAACTTGGTCAGTCCAACCTCAGGGTCTTTCCTTATCAGATTGTTTCCATATTTTTAGCCTTGAAAAATAGTGGGGTTTCTAGAATCCAAGCAGGGTGAGGCTCATGTCTGGGGGAGTGGGGATGACACTGGAGGTGGCCTGGTGTGAGCTGTCAGAGTCTGAGTTGGGTGAGGAGAGTTTCCATGCAGGGTGTGGAGATGGCCTGGCAAGGGGTGCTAAGGCCTGATGGGTGAGGATTGCGTGGGGAGAAGGGATGGCAGCAGCTATGGGAGTCTGAGTGCGTAGAGAGGAGGTGATTAAATAAATTAATTCAGGATAACAGGAGCCGAGTTCCTCACTCTCAGAGAAAGGAGCTACAAACATGGAAAGGGAATCTAAGGTATTGGATTGGAATTGGATGGAGATCTTAGTGTAAAATCATAGTTTTCAATATATATAAATGGATGTAGAAATAAAGAGATTTATTACAGAGAGGAAAAGAGTAAATTTACAGTGGATAAAACAGGAGGATACTACCTCAATTAAGTAATCAAAGTAAATATTATCAGTTATGGGACAAATTGAATTTGTTTGTAACCTGACAGAATTCAATGAGAAGAAAACAGCCTTACTTTTGTGGTATTCCTGCCAAAAATGTGTAACTTGAATCTAACCATGAAGAAATGGACAAACCCAGTCTGAAGGATATTCTACCAAATGATTGACCTATTTATACATTTCAAAATTTGCAAAGGCAAGGAAGACAAGTGAGTAAATGTTTCAGATTGACAGAAACTAAAGAGATGTGGCAACTATTGCAAAATGTGATTTGGACTAGATTCTTTTGCTATAAAGGACCTTATTGGGACAATTGGTGGAACTTGAATGGGACAGGAGGATTAGAAGATAGTAATGAAATGGAAATTTCCCAATTTTGTTGGTCATATATGATTGTTGGCATAATGCTGGCAGTTTACTTTACTTTCAAATAGTTCAGGAAAAAAAATATTTTTGTACCATTATTTGTGACTTTTCTGCAAGTTTGAAATTGTTTCAAATTTTTAAAAAGTTTTAAAATACTCATCTTGTACCATTAAATCAAAATGCCTGCAATATTAAAACTCTCTCAATATAAAGTAGGATTGTTGGAGTGGCTCTTGGTTCAAGAACAGGGGCCATTCTTCAGCCTATTCCAGTAAAGACACAGAAGGAAAACACTACTCATGCAAAACTTTGCAGGATAAAGAGGGAAATCTGTCCTTTATTGATAATCTTATTAAGTAATTTGTCCTTTACTATGCAGTATTTTAAAAATACACACACTACCTCTACTTGACTTTTGGTGGAATTGGGTTTGGCATGTCCCTGTCTCTCCAACTTTACGTTGTGATTATTTTGAAACACACAGAAACAGTAAAAGAATCGCTGCACAATTGTATGCCTTCTACCTAATGGCAATAATTAATATTTTGCTATTTTGCTCTATAACTGTCTTTGCTTAACCAATTTAAAGTAAGTTGCATATATCATGACCACTTCTAAATATTTCAGCAGTAATTTTCTAACAATAAGGACATTTTCCAACATAACCACAAAATTAATTATCCATAAATGAATATCCTTAAATTTATTCATACATCATTAATTACTCTTTAATATCAATTCTAATATACACTTCATATTCAAACTTCCCCAATTGTTCTAGGATATTTTTTAAAAGCTGTTTTCTTGGGAACCAGGTTCTGCAACACTCAACAGCCTTTTATCAGTCACTTCAATTTCTTTTTTGAAAGAAATTACTTTATCATCATTTTGGAGAACGGAATGTATTACAACTTAGCAGAAGGGCAACTTTGTGAGCAGTGACTTGCAGCTGGAAGTCCTCTTCTGATAGGCAGAAGAGTTTGAGGTTGGGAAGTAGGTAAATATTAGCCTCTTGGCTAATAAATTAACAGCCATCCTTAGGAGTTGGCTAAGGCAAGGGCCCGCAACTGCCGCCAGAGGGCGCAAGTAGCCCCCAGATGGCTCTCCGACGTGCGGTGGGCAAGGCGCGCGGGGCCGGGAGCCCAGAGCCCGGAGCGCGCGCTGGCGGGGCGCGTTGAGGGGCGGGGGGCGCGGAATACGCGCCTGGTCTTTCGCCTGGCGGTGGGACGCAAGGGTGCGCCTGCGCGATACCGCGGCGGCGGAGGGAGCCGCGATGGAGGGCACTTTGCCTGTCCGTCAGGTAAGTGGCCCCTCGCTGGTGCGGGTTGGGAAGCGGTGGCTTTACCTGGCAGGTTTCTTCACGATTGTTATTTGAACATTCACAGATTACGATGATTAATTCCTCTCTTCCCTTTCTTGGTGCTCTTTGGAGTAATTTGCTGAAAAGTTGTTACCGAGGAAACGGTTTCCTGTGCTTCCCTGAGCCTTTCTCCTCTGGGCGATTGTTCCTAAGTCTGCTTCTCTGGGGGCGTTGAATGCTTAAATTTGGTTCTGAAATGTCCCAGTCCAGATGTCTCAGCCTCAGGCACCAATGAGTCAGTTTCCATTGTCATGATCAGACCCGGTATCACGTTTATTCGGTCTCATCTCCTTCCCTTAACTATCAGTCCTTGATAAAAGGGCACAGAACTGTAGATCGTTTAAATCACGGTGCTGTCAACCAAGTTTTAATTTCAGCTAGTTGTATTTTTGGTACAATATCTTATTTGGTAAAACGGAAAAACTTGCTTATTAAACTTCAGGGTGAAAGCCTACTTTTGTTTTTCGAAGGGGTACCTACGTTTCTGAACAGTATCCTAATTACTTTTACATTTTACATAGTTTTACATTGGTTGTGTGTGTATATTTTAATTTTATAGAATTGTAATCAGTGCTATACCTTTCATTTGAGTAACATTTTCCAGTTTACAAGACACATAGGTTAGGCACTCAAATAATTGTTTAATGAAGTGAATGAATGTATTATGTTAATTGATTCTCAAAACATTAAATGAAATGGGCAAGATAGGTATTTATGAACCCAGTCATTCATTTAACTATGTCCCTGGCACTGTATGTTTGAGATATGATGGTGAGCCAAACAGATATGATCCATGCCTTCAATGAGTTTATTGTCTGCACTAGATTGAATTATTATCCCTACTGTAGAGTGGAAGAAACAGGTTTAGAGAGATTGAGCAAGTTCACCAATGGCCACACAGCTAATAAGTTATAGAAATCTATTGTGGCCACTCCACAAAGCAGAATGGATACTGCTTCCCCTCCCAGGTTTGATTTGGATGTAGAGATAATATGAAAAGGTTTTTATTACTTATGTAATTGCTGTCTCTGGGGAGAACAGGGCAATCCTCCCAAGCATGTCTGAAATGGCTTGAGAGAGCAAGGAAAAAAGACTGACAGGTTTTTGTGTGTGTATGTGTGTTTGTGGTTAGGTATGGGGTGGAGGTGAGGGTTCCTATGTGCTGGGGGTGGGGTGGGTAAGGGCTTGTGTGGTTTAAATCTCCCACCCACACCAAAGGAGAGAACACTGAAACTTCATCAGCTTGCCCAGGTTTGGGGCAGAAGGGGATGGGGGAGGTGTGAAGCTTAAAAGCTGTCAGCAAACACCAACATATTGAGCCAAACTCCATATTACAAGTCATCCAAGATGTTTGACTGATGACTAAAATGTGTCATTTTTCATTTAATTGAATTTGTTTAAGTAAGCATTATGGTGCTCTTTGAGGCCTGCAGTAAGAAAGGTGAAATTTCCATTGACTGCATTGTTCAGGATCCCAACATTGTGTATTCTGGGAAGGGAAATGAGTGCCTTGGTCACTATCAGTAATGTCTGGAACTCTGAAGGGGATAAGGAGTATCTTGGTGAGGCCTTGTATTGTGACTTTAGTATATGTAGAGATATGTGACCTTGATTTAGATTTTGGTATCTGTGACACAATAAAGATTCCCAGAAAAAAAAAGGGGGTGGAGTGAGTGTAGCTCAGTGATTGAGCACCTGCTTCCCACATATGATATGAGGTCCTGGGTTTGATCCCCAGTGCCTCCTAAAAAAAAAAAAAAAAAGAAAGATTCCCAGAGTTCTTTATCCCAAAGGGGGCAACACTTAGAACAGTGACCCAAAGTCTTAAAAATGTGTAGATGGGGCTAATTGTTGGCCAGAGCATCCAGTGCTAATATGACTGCCTGAAGTTCTGCCCATTGTGCTGACCCTTGGGTCTCGTCCTTTATCAAGGACATACTGGTTAAGGGATAGAAAGCACCAGCTCTCCAGCAAGCTCCATCATGTATCATGTTGATGATACTGTCTGTAAAGTGTGCAAACTCATTGCTGTTCACTCATTTGAACCCAAGGGACTCCTTAGGTAGTCAAGGGATCCAGGAGAGAGATGGTCCTCCAGTTTCACAGCATCTGACTAGGGACTGAGGACAGGTGAGGCCACCCCTGTCTGCAGGTGGTAGGATATGCCCGAGGGTCCAGGTTTAGCTCTGTCCTGTAGCAAGGAGTTCTCGGTGGCCAGGCTGAGCTTGAAGGGTGAGCTTCCATGACCCAAGGTCTAAAGGGCAGCTGAATATGAAGGGTCATGGGAGACCCTCTTATTTCCAGGAGAACCCAGTATGCCGCCAGCATTGGCTGCCCTAATGGTATATAGTGTGGGGCTGAGGAGGGCAGTTTCTTGAACAGAAGACTAAGGACGACTTAGGGACATTATGGTAGCCTGGAAATTGCAGGAGACAAGAGAGGGGCTTGCTAAAGCCTTTACATTAAAGGATTCTGTGTGTGTGTGTATGTTGGGCACTAATGGGAGTGCCTGTTGAATTGCAATTTGACAGAATTTAGAACCTTTTGTTGTAAGGGTTTATTTGTAAGTAACAGCATTAATAGGCTTAAGTAAAATTTGTAAGTGAGGAATATGTTGCCTCCAGATTCCCAAATGACTAAAAGATGTTGGGCTTGTTTCGACATGGGTTCTGAGAAGGTCAGAAGTTGTTTCTTTTTTTTTTTCTTTTTTATTCCTTTATTTTATTTTAAAAATTTTTTTACTGAAGTATATCACTTATACATGAATATATATAAACAATAAGTGTTTAGTGAAAGTTGTGAATTTACAGAACAAACATGTATAACATCATACAGGGCTCCCATACATCACCCCACCACCAATACCTTGCATTGTTCTGAAACATTTGTTAGAAATTATGAAAGAATATTGTCAAAATATTACTACAGTACCAACTATAGTCCATACCTTACGTTTGCTGTATTGTTCCCCCAACCCACCCTATTATTTTATTTATTTATTTATTTATTTATTTACTTTTATCCATTTTTACCTCCCTCCTCCGCCCCCCACCCCCGTTTTTGCTGTTTTTGTGTCCATTCGCTGGGCAATTCTCTGTGTCTGTTTCTGCCCTCTCTTCTCATCCTTCTCCTCCTGTCTTCACTGGTATTCCATCCTCGGGACCTCTGATGTGGGAGAGAGGTGTTCTACCGCCTGTGCCACCTTACTTCCTGGTTTTTTGGCGTGTCTCATCTTGGCTTTCCCTTGTGTCACTCTCCTGTTATGTCATCATCTTGCTGCATGGCTTGGTGGGGCCTGGCGGCGCACCCGCGTGCAGGGCCTGGCGACGTATACCCACACACAGGACCTGGCGGTCCGTGCGCCTTCTATAATTTTGTTTTTTTAAAATTTTTACTGGGAGGTTCCAGGGATTGAACCCAGGTCCCTCCATATGGGAGATGGACGCCCAACCATTTGAGCCACATCTACCCCCATGCTTAATCTCTTAAGGTTGACCAAAGATACCTAGAGTTACAGTCATTCCCCATACAGGATGGTCATATAATAAATCAGGCTTGGTTTATCACCAGCATTCTAAATACCAAACCTAGGGAGAAAAACTAGGTCTGGGGAGACATGCATGGTTTCTAATATAGTGAATGTTTAGCCTACCCTGATTATCACAAAATCAGGACAGTGAGAATATTCACACAGTAGTTGTTTCTTGACATCGTCAGGGATGGAGCAGCCCTTGGTTTATCAGCTTATCAGATAATATTCAGAAATTTATCCAAGATGGCCAGTGTTGTACTATGTTTGGGATAATGGGCCATCCTCTTTTTGTGAACTCCTTTTGTGAATATTTGTGTGTCCTGAATGAGTGTGCCAAAAGAATGTTCTTGGAGGAGGATGTCATCAATGTAATGTCATACCTGTGCTCCTGGAGAAAACTGCATGCAGTTAAGATCTTCCCTGAAAAGTTGTGTGTGATGGCAAGGCTGTTACCATGGGTAAAAGTGTATCATGTCTCTTTGGAGATGAAGGCAGACTGGCTGAGAAGCTGTTGAAATAGGCGCTGAACAGAATATATTAGCCAAGTCTTGAATTTTAAAATATTTATCAGTTGCTGATTGGATAGAGTCAATAATTTCAATAATATGAAGTATGGAGGACTTAATGGGTGGGACCATAGCATCAAGCATACAGTAATCAACCATGAGGCACCATTTATACTTTCCAAGTTTAAGAGCAGGCCAAATTGTCTGTTAAATATAACTTGAGCCCATTATTAAGTCCACGAAGATTTGCCAGTTGATGAATTTCAACAGATGTTGAAGTTAACTCAGAGCCTGTATTGTAGAGGTGCAAAAGCCAATCAGCACCCTTTTATCTTTTGTTGCATATATTATTTTAATCAATTTTGGATTTCTAATTGGGTCTAACTGGAACCTCTGTTCCAGTTTTTTGTTTGTTTGTTTCCTCCCTCTATATCCAAGTTTGGTTATTTCTTTCTCCCCTCCCTTCCCCTCCCCTCCCTTCCCCTCCCTTCTCTGTGATTACTGTATATACTTCAAATGGAGTGGTCCTTTCTACTCTTCTCATATTTATTAATTTCTTCTACCAGAGATCCTCAAATCAGTATTGTCAGGATTCGGGGCTTCCTCCATGACAGTGGTTACTTTATAGGGTTTAAAGACCCTGAGCTTAAGTCAGATTTGAATTGATCCCTTTCTTGTGCCACAGAGGTCCCTAGAACGCCGATGATCAGGATCTTTGTTAAAACAGAGGCATAGATAGCAGCAGCAGCAGAGGTATTTAAGGGTCCTGGTGAGCTTTTATAATGGCTGCTTTATATTTTCTCTTTTCTCTCTCTTCTGTTACTTATTCCCTAATGACTGCTCTTTCATAAGCGACTACTGATGGGCCTGTATCTCAAACAGGGCATTTTCTCCTGAGCACTCTCTAGATTGGGGGCCAATGCCTGGTTGAAATGCACAACCCTTATTGGTCACAGGATATATATAGTCTTTCCCCTGAGCCTAGTGTTGGTCACAAACTCCCTTTACACCACTTGGTTATCAAAACTTCTGACTTCTGTAGGCTTAACTATAACAGAAGCTCTGTAGGACTTTGTGCAGCACAAGTCAAGTGCATGCTAGCCAGCAGGCAGCAGTTCAGAGATCATACTTGCCATCAGGTAGCAGAGCCAGTTAGCAAGCCAAAGCAAGAGAAGAAAGAACTTCAAAGTGGTGGCCCTTTTCTCAGTATCCTTCTCATAGCACCAGTTGTTATAGCCATCCAACAAAGCCAGAATGGACTCCCACACAGAATTTGGTTTGGATGCCAAGACTGATGATGCCACACACACACCAAAAGGATATAGGGAAAGGTTTATTGCTTAGGTAAATCATGTCTCTGGGGAGAGCGGGACAGGTCTCTCAAACAGATCCAAAATGTCTTGAGAGAGCAAGGAAAGTAGAATGGCTTGGGGTTTTTATTGTGGTTAAGGGGTGTGGGATCAGGTTGAACTTTTCCATTGCATGTGCAGGGGCTTGTGTGGTTTGGGTCTTCTACTAGCACCAAAGAAGGGAGTACCCGGGTTTCATTATCAGCTTGCCTGGATAAGGGACAGAAAGGAAAGAGGAAACGGTGAGGCTTTAAAGCTGCAGCAGTAAAATGTAAAAAAATGGAGACAGACTCTTGATTATAGACTCATAGTCATGACTTTTGACTTCAAGTTCACACTGTTTTCTTTACCCATACTGCTTCTTTTGTCCTGGTGTTTTAGAATAGTGGTTTTCAAAATTCCAAAGCTGGGGAACCCCTATTTCAAATGAAATCTTATTTGGAATCCAATATGTACAAACTGAAAAAGGATATTTTATATTTAAAAGTGGCATAAGTTCAAGTTTATATATACTTATGAACCTAGAGCAATAAGGTGATTTTGATGAATGAAAAAAAATGTCAGCAATCCTGGATGACATTCATAGCCGTATCAACCTCAGTAACTAGTTTATGTCTGTGTTGATTTTGATTGCCTAATATTGTGTAAATCCCCATTCGCCAAGAGAAGGACCACCAAATTGTGGTTGGATTTTCCCTAGGTTCTTGGCTAAGCTACAAGAAATGAATTTCGAGAGCAAGCCAGGTTAATTAGGCCAGTAATTTATTAAGGAATGGTGAGAAGAGAAATGGGAGAAAATAACAGATCATGGTCCCAGGTAGAGAGGAAGGGACTAAAGAGTAATAAACAGGGCTGATTTACAGACTACAGTTCCCCATTACAGATTATAAATCCCCAGGTTTACTTGCGTATTGATCCAGGTGGGGGGTGGGGGTGGCGAAGAAGGCCAGAACAGAGGGCAGAAGGCAAGAGAGGGGCTGGTTTGGCCTTTGCACTTGCTTTTTGAACCATTAATTATTCCGCCCCTTTGCTAATGACAGGAGAGGAGTCCCGGCTCTTTGCTGTTTTGATTGATTACCCCGCCCATCAATCCCCCCAAGAAGGCCCAATGATAAGGCCCTTGGAGAATATCCCGGGCTTCTCCTGGCTTCCCGAGGAAATCTCATTCCAAATGGGGGATCTCGCAGGTTATTCCAGTAGCCATCTTGTGGGGTATCCATGGCCATGTGGATTTTCCTGCCAGGTTCCAGATCTGTCTATTGATTCCCTATTTTATTAGCCTGCCTCAAAATGTTAACAGCTCATAACTGTAAAGCAGTGTGACATGAATGGTAATGGGTAGAACTGAGGGAAAATGAAAGGCTAGTACAGAGCCGCAGTCTGATTTACCAGATCTTTGGAAAGATCCCACAGAGATGGTGGGACAGGCTGTATTCTTAGTTTTGCTTGGAGTCCAGTTAACTGGAAAGCACAAATTAATGCATTATTAGTGTTTAACAACATAGTCATTATTGGTGTATACTATCTTTCAGTTCAGAAGTTTTAAAAATATATTAAACCTACATGAAAAGAAAATTTTAAAGCAAGTGCTTCTAATACTTCAACATTAAGAATGGTATTTACTAAATATTTTAAATGTTGTACTATAAAATAAAACATAAAAAAACACCCCAAACAAATGAATATATAGTTTAAGTGAAACACTTAGAACCACCACTCAGGTCAAGAAGTAGAACTTTGCCAGCTATTCCAGAAGCCCTTCTATGTGTTTCATCCCAATAGTGAGTCTCTCCCTTCCCCCCAAAGTAACCACTATTTTTTTTTTAAAGTAATCTCTTCTTTGTGTCTCTTTATATTTGCCACCTAAGCTTGCATCCCTACATACTCAAGTTCAGTATTGCCCATTTAAAGCTTTTTAAATTTTTTTACTTAAAATGTTTATTTATTAGAGAAGGTGTTGGTTTATAGAAAAATCATGCAGAAAATACAGAGCTCTCATATACTTCCCCTCACACACACCGTTTTTCCTATTATTAACACTTTGCCTTAGTGTGGTCCCTTTGTTCCAAATTATGGAACAATATTATTGTAATTATACTCTTTAACTATAGTCCATAATTTACATTATGGTTCACTGTGTTGTATAGTCCTATGGTTTTTTGTTTGATTTTTAGTCTAGTAACATCTACAACCTAAAATTTCCACTTGTAACCACATTCAAATACATAATTCACTGGAGTTAATTACATTCACAATGTTGTGCTACCATCACCACTATCTATTACCAAAACTCTTTCATTACCCCAAACAGAAACTCTGAATCAATTAAGCATTGACTCTCCAATACTCTACACCCACACTGGTCCCTGGTAACCTGGGTTCTAGTTTCTAACTGTATGAATTTGTTTGTTCAAATTATTTCATGTCATTGAGATCATACAATATTTGTCCCTTTGAGTCTGGCTTATTTCACACAATATGATGTCCTCAGGTCTCCTCCATGTTATTGCATGTGTCAGGACTTCATTCCTTTTTACGTCTGAATATTAGTCCATTGTATGTATATACTACATTTTGTTTATCCATTCATTGGTTGATGGCACTTGAATTGCTGCCATCTTTTGGCAATTGTGAATAATGCCACTATGAACATTGGTGTGCAAATATCTGTTCGCATCCCTTCTTTTAGTTCGTTTGGGTATATACCTAGTAGCAGGATTGCCAAGTCATGTGGTAGTTCCATACTTAGCTTTTTGAGGACTACCAAACTGTCTTCCACAGTGGCTGCACTATTTTACCTTCCCACCAGCAATGAATATTCCTATTTCTTCACATCTGCCCCAAACTTCTTTTCTTTTCTTTTAATAGCAGCCATTCTAATGGGTGTGAAATGGTATCTCATTGTGGTTTTGATTTGTAGTTCCCTAATAGCTAGTGATGTTGAGCATCCTTTCATGTGTTATCTGGCCATTTGTCTGTCTGTTTTGGAGAAATGTCTATTCAAGTCTTTTGCCCATTTTTGAATTGGTATGCTTGTCTTTTTGTTGTTGAGTTGTAGGATTCCTTTATATATTCTTGATATTAAACCCTACTGGATATGTGGTTTCCAAATATTTTCTACGATTGTGTAGGTTGTCTTTTTTACTTTATTTTAAAGTCCTTTGATTCACAAAGGTGTTTAATTTTGATGAAGTCCTATTTATCTATTTTTTTTATTTGTTGCTGGTACTTTTGATGTAAAATCTGAGAAACCATTGCCTAACATTACATCCTGAAGGTGCTTCCCTATGCTTTGTTCCAGGAGTTTTATAGTTTTGATTTATATTTAGGTCTTTAATCCATTTTGAGATAATATTTATTTATGGTGTGAGATAGGAGTCCACTTTCATTCTTTGGCTTGTGGATATCCAGTTCTTTCAGCACCCTTAGTTGAAGAGACTCTTTTTTCCCTCATTAAGTGGGCTTGGCACCCATGTCAGAAATCAATCGACCATATGCTGGCAGAGGGCTCTGGTTCTTCGCTATGCCACATAAAAGAATTTAAGGACACACCATAGGTTATGCAAGGGAGTAAGACGTTTATTAAAAAACAAGAAAACAAGAAAAGTACACGGTCTGAGGCTTGGACTGTGGGCGTGCTGCAGAATGAGAGATGGGTACATGGGGGCCCCAGGTTAGGCTTTTTAAGACTTTTACTCTTCCCCCTGCATAATGTTGGGGAGGGGCCTGTTTGCTGTTCTGATTGGTTGCCTCACCTGTCAGTTCTCAGGGGGCCAATAGTGGAGCCTTTTGAGGGTATCTGGAGCTTTCCCTTGACCCCAAACGGGATCTCCTCCTAATCTTGTTCCAAATAGGGTTCTCCTGGCCAGGGTCTCATGGGGTCCTTCCGGTAGCCTTTTTAGCGGTAGTCTTCCCTCAGGGGGTTTCTAGGCTGGGTTTCATCGCCATGTATATTGAGGCCATGTTTTCTGCCAGGTCTCAGCTACAACTCGTTTTCCCTCTCTCTAAACTAACCTGCCTCACATAGATGTGTGGGTTTAATTCTAACTCTCAATTCTATTCCATTGGTCTATATGTCTATCCTTATGCCAGAAGCACACTTTTAAAAAATTTCTTTTATTTTTATTTTTTTTAAAAGATACTTAGATTACAACACTTTTTTGATTACTGTAGGTTTGTAGTAAGTTTTGCAGTTGAGAAGTGTGACTCCTCCAACTTTGCTCTTCTTCTTCAAGATTGTTTTGTCTATTTGGGGCCCCTGATAATTCTGTATGAATTTAAGGATTGGATTTTTCTGTTTCTGCAAAAAAGGCCACTGGAGTTTTGATCAGGATTGTGTTAAATATGTAGATCTCCTTGGGTAGTATTGATACCTTAACTTCCAATCCATGAACACAGGCTGTCTTTCCATTTAGTTAAGTCTTTTTAAATTTCTTTCAGCAATGACTTGTCATTTTGTCTATGAGTCTTTTACATCCTTGTTTAGATTTATTCTTATGATAATGGTTTTTTGTATATTAATATTATAAGATATTTGTACATCTTGCAACCTTGCTAAGTTTACTTTTTTTTTAAAGATTTATTTTATTTATTCTCCCCTCCGCTGCTTGCACTCACTGTCTGCTTTCTCTGTCCATTCACTGCGTGTTCTTCTGTGTCTGCTTGTCTTCTCTTTAGGAGGCACCAGGAACCAATCCTGGGACCTTCCGATGTGGGAGCCGCCTCAGCTCCCTTGTTTGTTATGTCTCATTGTCTTTTTCTTCTGTGTCTCTTTTTTTTTGTTGCATCATCTTGTTGCGTCATCTCTCCACCCGGGCCGCCAGCTCTCCGTGCCCGCCTCCAGCTTGCCACGTGGGCCCACCTGCCTTTACCAGGAGGTCCTGGGAAGTGAACCCGGGACCTCCCATATGGTAGATGGGAGCCCAATCACTTGAGCCACATCTGTTTCCCTCTAAGTTTATTTTTATATTCTAGATATTTGTAGCTTCCTTAGGGTTTCTGAAGTAAATAATTATACCATGCAAATAGAGACAGTTTTACTTTCCCCTTTCTAATCTTTATGAATTTTGTTTCTTTTGTGTGATTTATTTGTTAGGACTACTGGTATAATGTTGCAGAGAATTGGCAAAAAGACATCCTTACTATGTTCCTGATCTTAGGGAAGAGTGTTCAGTATTTCACTATTAATTTGTTGTTCCCTGTACTTTTTTTTTTAGTTGCTTTTATCAGGTTGTTGAAGTTCCCTTATATTTTGCTGAGGGTTTTTTTTTTATTTTTTTATCATGAATAGATCTTGAATATCTGCCAAATGCTTTTCTGTGTCTTTAAGATGTTCACATGAGTTTTCTTCTGTTAATATCATGAATTGTGGTGATTAATTTTCAAATCTTAGGTTAACCTTGCATTCCTGGATGAATAGGATACACACACACATACACATATATACATACATATTTAGATTCTATTTGCTAATGTTTTGCTTTGTATTCTATAGTTGTCATATGTATTAAATCTCTATGCATTATAGACTTCATAGGATAGTATTAATATTTTTGCTTTATACAATCATGTGTATATCAAATATATTAAGAGATTTACCAGCTATTTACCATTTCTAGTAATCTTCATTCCTTCCTGAAGAGCTGAGATTTTCTTATTTTCCCTTCAACCTGAAGAAATTCCTTTAGCATTTCCTGAATTGCAGATCTGTTGTCAATGAATTCTCTTAGTTTTTTTTGTATCTGAAAATGCCTTTATTTCATCTTCATTC